>ML411923.1:4866-63406 GCA_005239525.1 Nicotiana knightiana | reverse complement strand
AAATATTTGTTTGAGTTTAGTTTAGTTGATAGTTAATCACAAGTCCCTGTGGGTACGATATCTGGACTTAAAATCCTATATTACTTGTCGACCACGTACACTTGCGTGTGCATTGGGAAATCAACCAACAACCAGCAGGTTCCCCTTCCATCACTTGGGAGCAGTTCACTCAGCTGTTGCTGGACAGCTATATTCCATCCTCCGAGAGGGAAGAGCTGCGATATCAGTTTGAGCAGCTGGAGCAGGGGCAGATGTCAGTGACAGATTACGAGGCTAGGTTTTCTGAGTTGTCCCGCCATGCCCTTATGATATTGCCTACTGATGCTGAGAGAGTGCGGAGATTTGTAGGAGGGCTGAACTCAGGTATTAGGGCCAACATGTCCTGAGAGGTGGAGATGGGAAATCCCTATCATCTTGTGGTCGAGATAGCTAGCTGAATTGAGGGTTATCGTTCGAGAGGCAGAGAGCACGGTCAGCAGGGGTCTTCTATTTCTTACTTCAGTGCCATGTCGGAGAGTTCTACCCATCCCCTAGCTGTCTAGGGTCCTTCTTAGGGCAGCAGGCCATGCCACCAGCCAGATGTTATGAGTGTAGGGATCCAGGCCATATGAGGAGGACTTGTCCCAGGCTTCGGGGCAAGGCTGTTCAGCAGAGCTATCAGCCTACATTTTCAGCACCGGCGGTTCGTCCACCCAGAGGTGGAGGGCAGATTGGTAGAGGTCATCCCAGAGGTGGAGGCCATGCAGGGGGAGCTCTGCCAGCCCCTATTCATGCCAACGGAGGTCAGCCAGCTCCTGTTTATTCTGGCGGGGCTCAGTTTTCCGGTGCTCCAGCTAGATTCTATTCTATCCCGGCAAGATCAGATACAGTGGCCTCAGATGCCGTGATCACAGGTATTATTACAGTATGTGGTAGAGAGGCATCAGTGTTATTTGATCCAGGATTCACTTATTCCTATGTTTCGGTCTTATTTTCTCATTTTCTGGATGTCCCTCGTGAGTCCTTGGGTTCTCCTATTTATGTGTCCACTCCCGTGGGCGATTCTGTGGTTGTAGACCGGATTATTCGATCATGTGTGATTTTGTTTTGTGGATTCGATACTCGAGCGGATCTCTTATTGCTCGACATGGGTTATTTCGAGATTATTTTAGGCATGGATTGGCTATCTCCTTATCATGTCGTGCTAGATTTCCATGCCAAGGCAGTTACTTTAGCCATGCCTGAGTCGCCTAGGCTGGAGTGGAGAGGTCCCTCTGTTAGTACAGCCAGTCGGGTTATTTCATTCTTGAAGGCTCGACATATGGTCGAGAAGGGTTGTCTGGCCTATTTTTGTTATGTGCGGGACACCACCGCCGAGTCTCCGACGATCGATTCAGTGCCAGTGGTTCGAGAGTTTGCTGATGTATTTCCTTCGGATCTTCCGGGCATGCCTCCAGATTGTGATATTGATTTCTGCATTGATTTAGCTTCAGGCACCCAGCCTATATATATTCCTCCATATCGTATGGCTCAGAAAGAGTTGAAGGAGTTGAAGGAGCAGCTTGAGGACTTGTTAGCTAAGGGGTTCATCAGGCCGAGTATATCGTCGTGGAGTCCTCCAGTTCTATTCGTGAAGAAAAAGGATGGGTCCATGCGGATGTGTATTGATTACCGCCAGTTGAACAAGGTTACCATTAAGAATAAGTATCCTTTGCCGCGCATCGATGATTTGTTTGACCAGTTGCAGGGTGCTCGTGTGTTTTCTAAGATTGATTTGAGATCGGGGTATCATCAGTTGAGGATTCGGGCTTCAGATGTTCCGAAGACTGCTTTTCATACGAGATATAGCCATTATGAGTTCCTGGTGATGTCCTTTGGCTTGACTAATGCCCCAGCAGCAGTCATGGACTTGATGAATAAGGTTTTCAAGCCGTATATTGATTCCTTCATCATTATCTTCATTGATAACATTTTGATTTACTCACATATCCTGGGGGAGCACGAGCAGCATTTGAGAGTTGTGCTCCAGACTTTGCGAAAACAGAAGTTATATGCTAAGTTCTCCAAGTGTGAGTTTTGGTTGGATTCCATGGCATTCTTGGGGCATGTGGTATTCGGAGAGGGTATCAAGGTTGATCCTCAGAAGATCGAGGCAGTTCAGAGTTGGTCGGGTTCTACTTCAGCTACATATATCAAGAGCTTCTTGGGCCTAGCAGGCTATTATCATCGATTTGTGGAGGGGTTCTCTTCTATTGCAGCTCTATTGACTAGATTGACTCAGAAGAATCCCCCGTTCCGATGGTCTGACGAGTGTGAGGCGAGCTTTCAGAAGCTCAAGACAGCATTGATCTCAGCACCAGTTCTAGTATTGCCTTCCGGTTCTGGGATGTATAGTATATTGCAATGCTTCGCGGGTTGGCTTGGGGTGTGTATTGATGTAGGAGGGGAGAGTTATTGCTTATGCTTCGCGCCAACTAAAGGTTCATGAGAAGAATTACCCTGTGCACGATTTGGAGTTGGCGGCGATTTTTCATGCTCTTAAGATTTGGAGGAACTACTTGTATGGAGTGTCCTATGAGGTTTATACAGACTACCGTAGCTTGCAGCACTTGTTCAAGCAGAAGGATCTTAATTTGAGGCAGCGCAGGTGGCTTGAGTTGTTGAAGGATTATGATATCACCATTCTTTATCACCCGGGCAAGGCAAACGTGGTAGCAGATGCTTTGAGCAGGAAGGTGGAGAGTATGGTTAGCTTGGCTTATATTGCAGCCGAGGAGAGACCTCTAGCATTGGACATTCAGGCGTTGGCTAATCGCCTAGTGAAATTAGACCTTTCAGAGCCTCGTCGTGTTCTTGCACATGTGGTTGCTCAGTCTTCGTTATTGGGGGAGATTAAGGCTCGGCAGTATGATGATCCGTGTTTGGCTGAGCTACGAGAGACAGTCGTTCAGTGCAGGACCAAGGAGATTATTATTGGCGAGGATGGTGTTCTGAGACTTCAGGGCCTCTTATGTGTTCCTAAGGTTGATGGCTTGAGGGAGAGGATTCTAGAGGAGGCACACAGTTCTTGGTATTCTGTTCATCCTGGTGCTACGGAGATGTATCGTGATTTGAAGCAGCATTACTGGTGGAGGCGAATGAAGAAGGACATTGTGGAGTATGTGGCTAGGTGTCTTAATTTCCAGCAGGTGAAGTATGAGCACCAGAGGCCAGAAGGCCTACTTCAGCAGATGCCAATTCCTCAGTGGAAATGGGAGCGCATCACTATGGACTTCGTGGTTGGGTTGCCTCGAACCTTGCGGAAGATTGACGCGGTTTGGGTCATTGTGTATAGGTTGACCAAATTGGCGCATTTCATTCCAATAGCTACTACTTATACTTCTGAGAGGTTGGCCCAGATCTACATTCGGGAGATAGTCCGGTTGCATGGTGTGTCGGTGTCCATTATATCAGATCGAGGTCCTCAGTTCACCTCGCACTTCTGGAGAGCATTACATAGTGATATGGTTACCCAGATAGACCTCAGCACACCCTCAGACTAATGGTCAGTCGGAGCGTACAGTTCAGATATTGGAGGACATGCTCAAGGCATGTGTGATTGACTTCGGAGGTCTGTGGGATCAGTTCTTGCCTTTGGCCGAGTTTGCTTACATTAATAGTTATCAGTACAGTATTGAGATGGCACCATTTGAGGCTTTGTATCGTCGGCGATGTCGTTCTCCTATCGGGTGGTTTGAGCCTGGCGAGGCTAAGTTATATGGCACCGACCTGGTGAGGTATGCTTTGAAGAAAGTGAAGTTGATTCAGGAGAGGCTCCGCACAGCACAGTCCAGACAGAAGAGTTACGCGGATCAGAGGGCGCGTGATGTATCATTTATGGAGGGAGATAGGGTCCTGTTGAAAGTCTCTCCTATGAAGGGTATTATGAGGTTTGGGAAGAAGGGCAAGCTTAGCCCGAGGCTTATAGGTCCCTTTGAGGTGTTGAGGTGAGTTGGGGAGGTTGCTTATGAGCTGGGCGTACCTCCCAGTTTATCAGGAGTTCATCCAATTTTTCATGTATTCATGCTCCGGAGGTACACGCCGACTTCTCACACGTGGTTGATTTCATCACTATTCAGTTGGATGAGAGTTTGGGCTACGAGGAGGAGCCAGTTGCTATTATTTATAGACAGGATCGCCAGTTGAGGTCCAAGAGAGTTTCTGTCGTAAAGGTCCAGTGGAAGGGCCAACCAGTCGAGGAGGCGACCTGGGAGTCCTACGAGGACATGCGGAGCAGATTTCCAGATTTATTCAGCACTTCAGGTATGATTCTAGACCCGTTCGAGGACGAACGTTTGTTTAAAATGTGGAGAATGTAACGACCCGATCGGTCGTTTCACATTACCGGACCCCGTTCCCCTAAATGAAACTTCCCATAGCGGCTTATTATGATTTATGACTTGCGGGAACTGGTGGTTCGGGATTCGGAGGTGTTTAGAGTGCTATAGGAACATTTGGTTCCTTAAGGTTGGCCTTTAAGGCCAAGTTTGACTTCAGTCAACATTTTTAGTAAACTACCTCGGAATCGAGTTTCGATGATACTGGTAGCTTCGTATGATGATTCCGGACTTGGGCGTATGTTCAGAATGAGTTTCTAATGACCCGGGAGCGTTTCGGCGCCTAATATTGAAATAAGAGTCCCTTAAGTTCCTATTATAGTTTGGGACGTGTTTTTGCGATATCAAGGTCCGAACGGAATTCCGAGACCGGGAATAGTTCTGTTATGTCATTTATGACTTGCCTGCAAAATTTGGTGTCATTCCGAGTTGTATAGGCCAGTTCGGCGCGTTGTTAGCGAAGTCTAGAAAACTTAAAGTTCCTAAGTTTGGTTCTAGGGGTTTTTGAGGTGTGATTTTGAGTTTTAGCGTTGTCTTGGATATTCCGAAGGCTCGAGCGAGTCCAGATTATGATTTGGGACTTGTTGGTATATTTGGACGGGGGCTCGGGTGGGCCCAAGTGCCTCCCGGACACCATAGGTTCTGAGGCTGGTGCATCTGGTTATCAGACCGGAGCTCGATTCTGATCTCAGTTGGACCCGACTTCACGGTGAGGTTCTTCTCCTGACAATCCTCGGCAGCACCTTGGAGTTTTCTTTTGCTTATTTTCCGTCTATTCCTTTCACACAGTGGGATTGTATATTATATTTTGTATATTCTGTTAGTATGCCTGTAGGACTTGTGACACTAGTTCCTATCACACACGCAGTTGTTATGGATTTCGGGTTGTACATATATTAGTTCATGACTCTTCATGACTGTTTTGATTAAAACTGGCTATTTATCTTTGTCGAATCATGTTAAATTTTAAAAACTGAGTATATTTTAAAGTGTTTAATCTTATAAGAAGGAATCTTTAGTAAATTAAGAGTCGGCTTGCCTGATCCCGCTGTTGAGCGCCATCATGACCTTAGTTAGGATTTTGGGTCGTGACAATACCGTCGCATGTCGATATCACATTACAATAACAAATCGCACCACAAGTGTCCGTCCATATATTACAATTTGCCAACAATCAACATTATCAATGATTCCACAACAATAGCTCACGGATCCACCAAAACGGGTACAAGTGTTACATCCCGCATTTACGTTAAAGTTTTGCCGTAAGTTAATCGACGTAGACTCGGAAATGAGAATATTTTTTAGGTTATAAATATTTATGCAATTTATAACATGTGGTAAGTAAGTACCGTGAAGGTTAGGGGGTAGACAAATCAAAGAAGATGAGTTTCATTAAATATTATCAATTTGGAATACAATACGGTCCAAGCTATAATATCCGGTATTTATGGACTAGTGTCATACAAGGTACCACATGACTATGATAGTAAGGTGTATAAAATATGTTGAAAGTGAGTAGTATTTTAAGTAATTTGAGATAATTTTTAATTATGTGGATAATTTAGTAACTATTAATTTTAGTGGGAGATTAACTAATTAATTAAGATATTTGGATAAGATTAATGGGCCTCAACGTGGCAGCTTTTGCCTTAGGTAATTGTGACTCTTAAATTCATGTAAAAGATGGCACATTTAGAAGGTTTTTGTGGCTAAGTTATATCCTTTGGGCCCCATATCCACTAAGGTATAAAACCTCTCTAATTCACAAAGAGAGGTTCTTATATCTAGATACAAAGTAACGGATGGTGCTCACAATTTTAAGAGATCTCTTTACTTCATTAAGGTGTGATGACAAGCTTGCTAAGTAACGGATCTTATACAACAAAATTCATACGAGATTATATTATGTAATAGCAACGGGATTTACAATTCTAAAGGAGTACGGTACAATATTTCTCAAGAATATCATGCAAATATTTCCCTACTTCGATCCACCGTTACGTATTTTTTGCAAAGACATGTGTTAGAAGAATTTCCAAGAGAATCGGCTCAGATATGTTAAGGCTATCCCTTCTTTCTTTTTGGCATGATTCATATAATACAAACGAAACAAGAAAACGCACAGCTTTCATAAATGACCATATTCATAGAAGTACTAAGGTAACATATGTTCTTGATTCCCAATGTGAATTATTATTATATCTTCTGTTCAAGGGTCTCAGAAAAATACGTATTAGATAAAGTTTATCTGAAAGGCATATTGGTCTTATAACATTCCGAGAAATATTATTAACATATTTCTTATGCATCTCATTCATTTATACATGTACATTGACCCATGACCAGATAGCGTTATATACGCGTATATTATATGTATATGGGATATGGGAAAAGGTTACAGCGTTATATATGTACCATTACCTGATCAGCTAGTATATGTTGATGATTTTTCCCACAATGTCCGAGATGATATGATGGGATTACCTAAGAGGCTTGATAATGTTATGTACACCTATACCTACGCATGATACAATATTTATACGATGACATTATAAATGTTTCAGGATTTATTAAATTAATTAGACTCACAGGTGGAATTCTTTACTCCATGTTTCATCTATGTCTTTTATGTATTGATTTTCATGCCTTACATACTCAGTAAATTATTCCTACTGACGCCCCTATATCTCGGGGACTGGGTTTCATGCTCGCTGGTGCAGGTATACATGCTGACGGTCACTCTTTTTTGAGTTTTGGTATGATTTGTTTGTATACATATATGGGTATGATGGGGCCCAGTCCCATCCTTTATATAGTTGTACACTCTAATAGAGGTCTGTAGACAGTCATGTAGAGTTGGATAGTATATGGCCTTGTCGGCTTCTAGTTTTGGATATATAGTTGTCTATAGCAGTCTTGTCGGCTCGCGCTACTGTTTTCCGCATGTATATGTATATATGTATTTTGGACATGTTTTCCTCATGTATGCTATTTACATAATTCAGCATTTTATTGACAGATATTATTCATGACCTACCCGTAGTTCATGTTTATATCTTAGACGCATGCTTAGGGGTGTTCGACGGGTAGGACTGGGGCACTCGTCATGGCCCATCGGTTTGGGTCGTGAAAAATTGGTATTAGAGCAGTTCTGTCCTAGGTTTGTCTATAGATGTGTCTAGTAGAGTCTTGTTTATAGGTGTGTTGTGTACCACACTTATAGACAGGAGGCTACGAGTTTAGGATGGTTACTTTTCTTTCTAATCTAGATTGTGGAATAGAACTAAGTTGTAAGTATTCATTCCTAATTTTTACCTTATTTATGTTTTTAGTGATGCCTATTACTACTACAGGATAGGCACAAGCCACTAGCACGGGTCAGAAGGCTACGAAAGTGTTAGAAGGAGATATAAGTTACACTATGGAGTCAGACCCATCGGAGATCATAGGTTCTATTGAGGAGGATCCTTCTGAGGATCCATATGAGTCATCTGTTCGAGTAGTTTCTATTTCGCCAGTAGCAGATGGGGTGAAAAGAGTTCCGACCTCACCAAGGCCCTTAGTTTCATTATCAGAGCCCTTTGATCGGGGTATAAGGGGAGTGGTGCACGGATTGTGCAACCGGGTTCCCCTCAGTTCATTTGTATATGTTATGGGATACTCAGAGGAAGAGGATAGTAGTAGGGCCAAGAGGAGGAAGGTAGCTGATAAAGATATAAATATTCCGCTTCGAAGTGTGTCTGATCAATTCTCTCAGATAGGACGAGGCGAGGACCCTCCACTGTAGGCTTCCTCTAGATATCAGATTTTGGTTGGTGAGCTCCACTGTATATGATATGTTGTGTTATGAGGGAGTAGGGAGCCTTGTCCCAGCTTATATATATTATGGTCATGTTTTCTTAGAGGTTTTGCAGACAGTATCCTGTGTATATTTTTGGGTATGACATCTCTACAGCCTTGTCAGCCCCTATGTATCAATATAAACTTTTTTTTGAATTAGTTATGCGAGTTAAGTCCTAATATTGTTACTAATATTTATGGTTGCGGCGCGTAATGGCCCGTGATAGGTTTGATAATAAACAAAGATAAGGTATGTGTTGCTCGATTAGGTAGACCTTGATGTTATAATGGGTATCGATTGGTTGGCTTTTTGTTATGCTAACATCGATTGTAGATCAAAGATGGTTCGATTCCAATTCCCAGAAGAGCCTGTTTTGGAATGGAAAGGTAATACGACATCGCCGAGAGGTAGATTTATTTCCTATCTCAAGGCAAGGAAGATGATCAGAAAGGGCTATATTTATCACCTAGTTCGGGTTCAGGATGTGAAAGTAGAGTCACCAGCCATTCAATCTATCCTTGTGGTTAATGAGTTTCCTAATGAACTTTTGTGTCTTCTGCCAGAGCGAGAAATTGAGTTTGCTATTGACCTATTACCAGATACTCAGCCAATATCTATTCCTCCCTATAGAATGGCACCCGCAGAACTGAGAGAATTGTGAACAACTAAGGGACTTGCTTGAAAAAGGCTTTAACAGACCTAATACATCACCATGGGGAGCACCTGTGTTATTTGTGAGGATCAAAGATGGTTCCCTGCAGATGTGTATTGATTATAGACAGTTGAATAAGGTGACAATCAAGAATAAATAGCCGCGCCCGAGGATTGATGATTTATTTGATGAGTTGTAAGGTGCCAAGTGTTTCTCAAAGATAGACTTGAGGTCTGGGTACCATCAGGTGAGAGTTAAGGAGAAAGATATTCCGAATACAACATACAGGACCAGATACAGACACTTTGAGTTTCGTGTTATGTCATTCGGTTTGACTAATGCCCCAGCAGTATTCATGGACATGATGAGCCATGTGTTCAGCCCCTTTCTAGATCTTTCGTGATTGTATTTATCGATGATATATTGGTGTATTCTCGTTCAGATGCTGAGCATGCAGATCATTTGCGTATTGTGCTCAAAGTTCTACAAAAAGAGAAGTTGTACGCCAAACTCTCTAACTGTGAATCCTGGGTGCATTATGTAGCTTTCCTTAGGCATATTATTTCAGGTAAAGGTATCCGGGTTGATACACAAAAGATTGAGGCAGTAAATACTTGTCCTAGACCTATAACACCGACGGAGGTTTGTAGCTTCCTCGGCTTGGCAAGTAATTATAGGAGATTTGTAGAGGGATTTTCTTCCCTTTCAGCACCATTGAAAAAGTTGACTCAGAAGGGAGCTAAGTTTCAACAGATTGATGCTTGGGAAGAAGAGTTTCCAGACATTGTAGGACAAATTAACTTCAGCACCGATTCTAATGCTCCCAGAGGGAACCGATGGTTATGCTATCTATTGTGACGCTTCGGGAATTGGATTGGATTGTGTATTGATGCAGCATGGTAAGGTTGTAGCTTATGCTTTTAGACAACTAAGAAAGCACGAGAAGAATTACTCGGCCCACAATTTAGAGTTAGCCGCGGTGATTCATGTACTAAAGATGTGGAGAAAATATTTGTATGGAATTCATGTTGATATCTATACGGAAAATAAGAGCCTTCAATATATCTTCAAGCAAAAGGAATTGAATTTACGCCAAAGGAGATGGTTGGAGCTACTGAAAGACTATGACGTTGATATTTTATACCCAAGGAAGGCGAATGTAGTAGTTGATGCCCTCAGCCATAGATCTATGGGTAGCATGTCATATTTACAACCAGAGAAGAGTGGGATAGCTCTTGACATTCATCAGCTAGCTAGTCTTAGATTTCGGTTACTGGACTCAGGTGATACTGGAATTACTATTCATGACACGACAACATCCTCTTTAGTAACTGAAGTGAAGGAACACTAGTACGAGGATCTTGTGTTAGCTCATTATAGGGATACAACGCCTAAGAAGGAGAAGACACCATTTGAGATTACAGAAGATGGGTTCCTCATATATTGAGGACGGTTATGTGTCTCTAATGTTGCAGGGCCGCGTCGGCAGGTTATGGGAGAAACTCAGTATTCTCGTTATTCTATCCATCCAGGAGCAACAAAGATGTATCATGATATCAGGGAAAGATATTGGTGGGAAGGAATGAAAAAGGATATATCAAAGTTTGTTTCTCAGTGCCCTAACTTTCAGTAGGTTAAGATTGAACATAAAAAACCCGGCGGATTATTGCAGGCTAGAGATATTCCGAATTGGAAGTGGGAAGTAATAAATATGGATTTCATCGTAGGCTTACCCTTTACCTAGTGTAATTCGATTCTATGTGGGTGATTGCTGATAGACTTACAAAATCAGCCCATTTTCTGCCCGTTAGGACTACATATTCCATAGAGGATTACGCAAGGCTTTACATTAAAGAGATAGTACGACTTCATGGTGTCCCTATATCTATTATCTCGGATAGAGGAGCTCCGTTTATAGCTAATTTTTGGAGGTCCTTCCAAAAAGGATTGGGGACTCAGTTAAGTCTTAGTATAGCATTTCATCCCCAAACAGATGGACAGGCTGAGCGTACTATTCAGACACCGGAGGATATGTTACAGGCTTGTGTGATAGACTTCAAGGGTAGCCGGGATGATCATCTGCCGCTTATTGAGTTCACGTATAATAATAGATATCATTCCAGTATTCAGATGACTCTATACGAAGATTTTTACGGATGAAAGTGTAGGTCACCTATAGGATGGTTCGATGTTGGGGAAAACTAATTTAGTAGCACCAGAGTTAGTACAACAGGAAATCGAGAAAATTAAACTTATACAGGAAAGGCTATTAACAGCTCAAATCCGTAAGAAGTCTTATGCGGATAATCGATGACGAGACTTGGAGTTTCAAGTTGACGATTGGGTATTCCGAAAGGTATCACCGATGAAAGGCGTTATGAGGTTCGGTAAGAAAGGAAAACTTATCCCTCGGTACATTGGACCATATAAGATCATACGCAAGGTAGGCCAGGTAGCATATGAGTTAGACCTTCCTTCTGACTTGGAGTCTGTACATCTAGTCTTTCATGTGTCTATGCTTCGTAAATGTATCGGAGATCCTTCTAGAGTCGTGTCAGCTGACAATGTTCAAGTCACAGAGCAGCTATCATATGAGGAAACTCCCATTGTTATACTAGATAGACAGGTTCAGAGATTGAGGACAAAAGACTTAACTTCGGTGAAAGTACTTTGGAGAAATAATAATATGGAAGAAATGAGTTGGGAAGCCGAAGAAGACATGATGTCTAGGTATCCTCACTTGTTTCCTCTTCCAGAAAAGGATCCGACTTAGACATCACAGCCTTAAGGTACGTGTATGGATTCTTGTGTTAGTTATTATCATTGGTCGTTTAAGGCCATTGTCACTATTGATGATTTTGGTCCTATGTGGCATTGAATTATTGAGTTTTTTATAGGAAGGTTTGATAGTATTACTGTTACATAAGTGACACTAACAAAACTTATATAGATCCCGGGGAGTTAAACATTCGAGGACAAATGTTTGTAAGGGGGGAGGATGTTACATCCTGCATTTCGTACGTTAAAGTTTCGTCGTAAGTTAATCGACGTAGAATCGGGAATGAGAATATTTTTGAGGTTATAAATATTTATGCTATTTATAACATGCGGTATGTAAGCACCGTGAAGGTTAGGGGGTAAACAAATCAAAGAAGATGAGTTTCGTTAAAGGTTGTCAATTTGAGATAAAATACAGTCCAAGATATAATACTCGGTATTTATGTACTAGTGCCAAACAAGGTACCACATGACCATGATAGTAAGGTGTATAAAGTATGTTGAAAGTGAGTAGTATTTTAAGTAATATGAGATAATTCTTAATTATGTGCATAATTGGGTAATTATCGATTTTAGTGGGAGATTAACTAATTAATTAAGATATTTGGATAAGATTAATGGGCCTCAACGTGGCAGCTTTTGCCTTAGGTAATTGTGACTCTTAAATTCATGTAAAATGTGGCACATTAAGAACATTTTTGTGGCTAAGTCATCTCCTAAATGGGCCACACATATTTCATAAATGACTCTATTCATAAAAGTACTAGGGGTGCCTGTGTTCTTGATTCCCCATGTGAACTATTATTATATCTTCTATTCTTGGGTCTCAAAAAAATATGTAGTTGATAAAGTTTATCCAAAAAGCATATTGATCTTATAACATTCCGAGAAATCTTATTAACATATTTCGTATGCGTCTCATTCATTTATACATGTACATTGACCCATGACCAGATGGTGTTATATACGCGTATATTATATGTATATGGGATATTGGAAAGGTTACGGTGTTATATACGCACCACCACCTGATCAGCTGGTATATGTTGATGATTTTTCCCACAGTGGCCGAGATGATATGATGGGATTCCCCCAGAGGCTTGATAATGTTATGTACACCTATACTTATGCATGATACGACATTTATACGCACGTGCATGACATTATAAATGTTTCAGGATTCACTAAATTAATTAGACTCACAGGTGGAATTCTTTACTCCATGTTTCATATATGTATTTTATGTAATGATTTTCATGCCTTACATACTCAGTACATTATTCCTACTGACGCCCCTATTTCCCGGGGACTGTGTTTCATGCCCGTCGTTGCAGGTATACATGTTGACGGTCCCTCTTTTTAGGATCCTTGATCAGCGAGAGTTGGTGCGCTCCATTTTATCCGGAGCTGCTTTGAGTTTTGGTACGATGTGTTTGTATACATATATGGGTATGATGGGGCCCAGTCCTGTCCTTTATACAGTTGTACACTCGAATAGAGGTTTATAGACAGTCATGTATAGTTGGATAGTATGTGGCTTTGTCGTCTTCCAGTTTTGGATATATAGTTATCTATAGCATCCTTGACATCTCGCCCTACCTTTTTCCAGATGTATATGTATTTTCGACATACTTTCCTCACGTATGTTATTTACGCAATTCAGCAAATTATTGACAGATATTATTCATGACCTACCCTTAATTCATGTTTATATCTTAGACACATGCTTAGGGGTGTTGGACAGGTAGGACTCGGGCACTCATCATGGCCCATCAATATCAACAACAACAACAATGAATGTAAAATGCTCAACAAGGAAGATGTTTCAACAATAATAATTTCACCTCAACGTGATATCGACTTTCACAACTTCAACACCAATAAATCAACAATGAAAGACAATGTATGTCACGACCCAAAATCCAACTAGTCGTGACGGCACCTAACTCCAACCCGCTAGGTAAGCCAATTAACAACAATCTGATTGAATGAGATTTACTGGGAAATGTAATGATAATATAACTAAATTTCTATACAAAGAATTCCCAAAGACTGGTAGTACAAATCATGAGCTTCTAATATTTGGAGTTCACAAAGCTGGAATGAAATAAATAAATCATCTGTTTGAAATATACATGAACAGATTAATAATTCTAAAGCTACCAAGAACAAGAGGTAGTTATGACCTGAACGCAGGTACATTTTCAATGCCAGATCTCGCCATACACACAAGGTGAAGAAGTGTAGTATGAGTACAACTGACCTCATGTACTCAATAAGTAACAAACATAACTTTACGTTGAAAGTAGTGACGAGCTTGGACAATGGTCAGAGTCCAACACCAACTGCTAGGAACAAACTCATAACAATATAACTAAATCAGTACAAGTAATAACTCAAAGATATAATGCTCAGGTCGTTCACAGTTTTGAAAAATAGGCATGCTTTTCAAGTATAACAATAAAATCCAAATCTCTCACCAAAAATATAAGTAGATCTGAAAACCTTGATTTTTTCTAAACACTTGTCACGGCCCAAAACTCCCTCCGTAAAACGTTGTGACGACACCTAGTCTCTACGACTAGGTAAGCCTAATGAATTGCGGAATTAACAAAAATGAAAGTAAAACTTAACAACTAACTGCAATAGATAATTGAATAACTGGTAAAAATGCCGCTCGGCATGTACAGTAAGCAATACTCTAGAAATACACAATTTTCCCAAAACCCGAAACATCATAAGTCACAAACTACAGAAGAAATTAGTATCTCTATACACCAGGGTCTAATAAAAGAAATACAGAAGGTAATTGACATAGGGGAGAATAGAGGGGGACTCCGAGGTCTGCGGACGCGGCAGATATACCTTGAAGTCTCTAAACTGTCACTGCTCACTAATGACGTGGCTGATAATGATCACCTGGATATGCACACAGAACATGTACAGAAGAGTAGCATGAGTACACCACAACGGTACCCAATAAGTTCCAAGCCTAACCTCGGTCGAGTAGTGACGAGGTCAGGTCAGGCCCATTGTATAAGAAATAAAGCAGGAGAATGTACAGTATAATAAGAGACTGGAATTTAACAAAAGGAAAATACAGCAAAAATAGCAGTACAGTACACAGGGATAAACAACAGGGGATCTTCCGAGATACCATATCGTAGTCCCAAAGTAAATATACAAAGAGATCTCCTGAGGTACCGCCTCGTAGTCTCAAAAATAAATGTGCCGGGAGAACTCCCGAGGTACCGCCTCGTAGTCTCAAAAATAAATATACAGGGGGAACTCCCGAGGTACCGCCTCGTAGTCTCAAAAGTAAATATACAGCGAGAACTACCAAGCTACCGCCTCGTAGTCTCAAAAGTAAATGTGCAGGGAGAACTTCCGAGGAACCGCCTCGTAGTCTCAAAGGAAACACACAACTCAACCCAATAAATACTACTGTTAACAGCAAGAATTCTATAGTTAAGACTGATAAAGATCAAGGAAAAATAGTAAATCAACTAGGCATGCTGCATATAGTTCAAATAAGCAGTTAAATCACGTACACATGCGATATTAGACTAAATAGGATAACTACACATGTGGGTGTGGGTATAACTCAATTAAGATGAAAACAGGTTACTACTCAGTAAAAATCAGATTTTACAACAAATAGCATGTATACATACTCGTCACCTCACGTACACGGCGCTCACATATCACAACAGTACCAAATCCTAAGGGGATTTTCCCACACAAGGTTAAGCAAGATACTTACCTCGAACCAAGCTCAAATCAATCTGTTAGAATGCCCTTTCCTATATTATCCAACTCCGAATAGCCTAAATCTAGCCAAACACAATTACATATCATAAATACAACTATAATAGACTAAGCTAATTAATGAAATCAAGACTTTAACAAGAAATTCGAAAATCGCCCTAAAAAGCCTTCCCAGGCCCACGTCTCAGAATCGTGTGAAAGTCACAAAATATGAACACCCATTCACTCACAAGTTCACTCATACCAAAATTATCCAAATCCAATATCAAAATCCCAATCAAAACCCAGAAACTTAGTTGAAGAACTTCCAACCTTTTTCCCCAAATTTCTCACCCAAATTCCTTAATTAAATGATGAAATCAACTATAGGTTAATGGAATATAACCACAAATGAGTTAAGAATCATTACCCCAAAGTTCTCTCTGAAAAATCCTAGAATTATCGCCTTAATCCGAGCTCTCAAAGTACCAAAATTTAAAATGGGATAAAATCCTCGAACTTGGCCCTTTTCTGCCCAGCGATTTCACATTTGCGGACCTCCAATCGCACCTGCGACGCTGCACCTAGGAAATTACCTTCGTAGGTGCGGAAATGACTTAAGAGGCTTGGGTCCGCATCTAGGATGAAAGGGCCGCACCTGCGAGTGCACGCCTGCAGACTATTGTCCGCTTCTGTGGTCTTCTCCTCCCATGCGGTTCCTTAAGCGCATCTACAGCATCGCAGATGCGAAAGTTTCCCTCACACCTGCAACCCCTGACCACACATCCCAATCCGCTTCTGCTTTACCAAGCGCACATGCAATCCCGCACCTACGATCTCCTCACCGCAGGTGCGAAACACTAGAAGCCTAAAAACTTCAGCAATATGCACAACTCCAATTTCGCTCCGTTAATCATCTGAAACTCACCCGAGGCCCCCGGGACCTCAACCAAACATACCAAAAAGTACTAAAACACCATACGAACTTCGTCGAGCCCTCAAATCACATAAAAAAAATGCCAAAAACACGAATCACCTTCCAAATCAAACTTAATGAACTTTGAAACTTCAAACTCCTACAACAGATGCCGAAACCTATCAAACCACGTCCGGTTGACCTCAAATTTTGTACACAAGTCATAATTGACATTATGGACCTACTGCAACTTCCGGGATCAAAATCCCACCCTGATATCAAAATGTCCACTTCCGGTCAAACTTCCCAAAAATTGAACTTTTGCCATTTCAATCCTAGTTTAGTTATAGACCTCCAAAACACAATCCGGACACACTCCTAAGTCCAAAATCACCCAAAGGAGATAACGGAACCAACAAAACTCCATTCCGGAGTCGTCTTCACACAGTTCTAACTACGGTCAAAATCCTAGAACTTAAGCTTCCATTTTAGGGAATAAGTGTCCCGAAACACTCTAAAACCACGAACAAAACCTCCCAATAAGTCACATAAAAGAAAAAGATATGGGGGAAGAAGTAAACAGGGGATTGGGGCTATTACTCTCAAAACGGAAAGCTGGATTGTTATATCCTCCCCCTCTTAAAACAATTGTTCGTCCTCGAACAAGTACAGAGACATACCTGGAATGGTGAAAAGATGAGGATAACGGCTACGCCTATCATGTTTGGTCTCCCAAGTCACCTCCTCGACCGGCTGAACCCTCCACTGAACATTCACGGAAGAAATGTTCTTTGACCTCATCTTTAGAACTTGCCAGTCCATAATAGCCACCGGCTCTTCCACATAAGATAAATCCTTGTCCAACTGGACTGAGCTGAAATCCAACACAAGAGACGGATCTCCGTGAAACTTTCGGAGCATCAAAACATGGAATACTGGATGAACTCCTGCTAGACTAGGAGGCAAGTTAAGCTCATAAGCAACATCCCCAACACGCCGCAACACCTCAAATGGACCGATTAACCTTGGACTCAACTTACCCTTATTTCTGAACCTCATAACACCCTTCATGGGTGACACCTAGAGCAGTACCCGCTCTCCAACCATGAATGCAATATTGCGAACCTTCCAATCCGCATAACTCTTCTGTCTAGACTGGGCTGTGCGAAGTCGATCTTGAATCATCTTAACCTTCTCCAGAGAATCCTGAACCAAGTCTGCACCCAATAATCTAGGCTCTTACGGCTCGAAGCAACCCACTGGAGACTAACACCTCCTACGATACAGAGCCTCATACGGTTCTATCTGGATGCTCGATTGATAACTGTTGTTGTAGGAAAACTCCGTAAGTGGAAAGAACTGGTCCCACGAACCTCCAAACTCAATTACACACGCATGGAGCATATCCTCTAATATCTGAATAGTGCACTCGGAATGTCCATTCGTCTGAGGGTGAAATGTCATGCTCAACTCTACTCGAGTACCCAACTCATGTTGTACGGCCCTCCAGAACCGTGATGTAATTGTATACCCTGGTCGGAGATGATAGATACCGGTACACCATGAAGCCTGACGATCTCGCGGATATAAACTCAAGCCACATGCTTGGAAGAATAGATAGTCATCACAGGAATGAAATGAGCTGACTTGGTCAGCCTATCCACAATCACCCAAACTGCATCAAACTTCCGCTGAGTCCGTGGAAGCCCAACAATGAAATCAATAGTGATCCGCTCCCATTTCCACTTCGGAATCTCTATCTTCTGAAGCAACCCACCCGGTCGTTGATGCTCATACTTCACCCGCTGGAAATTTACTACATACTCCATTATGTCCTTCTTCATCTCCTCCACCAGTAATGTTGCCTCAAGTCCTAATACATCTTCACGACACTTGGATGAATGGAATACCACGAACTGTGTGCCTCCTAGAGAATCAACTCACGCAAACCATCTACATTAGGCACACATAGCCTGCCATGCATCCTTAATGCACCATCATCCCCAATAGTGACCTCCTTAGCATCCTCGGGATGAGCTGTGTCCTTAAGGACAAGCACATGGGGGTCATCATACTGACGCTCCCTGATACAATAATAAAGAGAAAATTGAGAGACTACACAAGCCAACACTCGACTCGGCTCAGAAATATCCAATCTAACAAACTGGCTAGCTAAGGCCTGAGCATCCAACGCCAATAGCCTCTTGTTGTTGGTAGATATGCTAAGCTCCCCAAACTCTCCGCCTGGCGACTCAAGGCATCGGCCACCACATTGGCCTTCCTGGGATGGTACAAAATGGTAATATCATAATCCTTAAGCAGCTCCAACCACCTCCGCTAACACAAGTTAAGATCCTTCTGCTTGAACAGATGCTACAAACTCCGGTGATCAGTGTAATATCACAAGGGACACTGTTCAAATAGTGCCGCCAAATCTCCAAGGCATGAACAATAGCTGCTAACTCAAGGTCGTGGACAGGATAGTTCTTTTCATGCACCTTCATTTGCCTGGACGCGTAGGCTATCACCCTACCATCCTGCATCAACACCGCATCGAGACCAATTCGTAATGCATCACAATATATAGTATAAGACCCCGAACCTGTAGACAATAACAATATTGGGGTTGTAGTCAAAGTTGTCTTGATATTCTGAAAAATCTCCTCACACTCTTCTATCCACCTGAACGGAGCACCCTTCTGAGTCAGCATGGGCATGGGTGCTGCAATGGATGAGAAACCCTCTACAAATCGACGGTAGTACCCTGCCAAACCAAGAAAACTTCGGATCTCCGTAG
Source organism: Nicotiana knightiana (assembly GCA_005239525.1). Taxonomy (NCBI): domain Eukaryota; kingdom Viridiplantae; phylum Streptophyta; class Magnoliopsida; order Solanales; family Solanaceae; genus Nicotiana; species Nicotiana knightiana. The sequence goes on along the minus strand of ML411923.1, from coordinate 44,317 downwards.
GTGAGGACGGTCTAGGACAACTCTCCACTGTTTCCACCTTCTTTTGATCTACCTTGATCCCATCACTCGATACTACATGACCCAAGAATGCCACTGAGTCTAGACGAAACTCACGCTTGGAAAATTTGCATATAACTTCTTTTCTCTCAAGGTCTGAAGTACAGTCCTCAGGTACTGCTCATGATCCTCCCGAGTCCAGGAGTACACCAGGATGTCATCAATAAACACAATGATGAATGAGTCAAGATAGGGCCGGAACACACTGTGCATCAAGTGCATAAAATCTACTGGGGCATTGGTCAGCCCAAAAGACATCACAAGGAACTCGCAGTGACCATACCGAGTCCTGAAATCAATCTCTGGGATATCTGGCTCCTGAATCTTCAACTGATGATAGCCTAAACGTAATTCAATTTTTGAAAACACCCTGACACCCTGTAACTTATAAAATAAGTCATCAATATGAGGCAATGGATACATGTTCTTCACTGTAACTTTGTTCAGCTGGCGATAATCAATGCACATACGCATAGAACCATCATTTTTCTTCACAAACAAGACCAGAGCACCCCAAGTGACACAGTGGGCCGAATGAAGACTTTATCAAGCAACTCTTGTAACTACTATTTCAACTCAAGAAGAGTTATACGATATGGAGGAATAGAGATGGGATGAGTGCCCGAAAATAAATCAATGCCAAAATCAATATCTCTGTCGGACGGCATGCCCGGAAGATCAGCTGGAAATACATCTGGAAAGTCCCTCACTATTGGAATTGACTCAACTATGCGGGTATGAATACTGACCTCTCTCACAAAATCTAGATACGCGTCACACCCCTTCTCAACCATTCGTTGAGCTTTAAGAAATGAAATAACTCTGCTGGGAGTATACTCTAAGGTACCTCTCAACTCTAATCGTGGTAATCCTAGCATAGCCAACGTCACGGTCTTAGCGTGACAATCAAGAATAGCATAATGGGGTGACAACCAGTCCATGCCCAAAATAATATCAAAGTCTACCATACTGAGCAATAATAAATCGGTTATGGTATCAAAATTACTATGAACAACCAAACACGACCGATACACACGATCCACAACAAGAGAATCTCCCACAAGTGTAGACACATAAATATGAGAATTCAAAAAATCATGAGATACGCCCAAATACGGGGCAAAATAAAAGGACACATAGGAATAAGTAGATCCTGGATCAAATAAGACCGACGCATCTCTATGACAAACCGGAAAAATACTTGTAATGACAGAGTCAGAAGAAACCGCCTTTGTACGAGCAGGAAGGGCATAATATCGGGCCTGGCCTCCCCCTCTAGAGCGACCTAACCCCCTCCCCCGACCTCCACCTCGAGCTGGCTGAGCAGGTGGGGCTGTAGTTGGTGCGGTAATCATAGCTTGAGGACCCCGTGGAGCACGCGGTGGTTGAGAAGTCTGTGGAGGTGCACCCGTCCTAAGTCTGGGGAAATTCCTCACCATATGGGGAGTGTTTCCACTCAAAACAAACTCTCGGAGGGCGTGGCTATTGTGACTGCCTCGGACCAAGTCTGCTGGACTGGCCACTAAAAGCACCCCATGCAGGAGGTACACTAGATACTAGCGGTGCATAATAAGGCTCCTGGGGCCTAGAAGGGGCCAGAGTACCACTGGCGGCTGGAAGAGCTGAGTGAACAGGGCGATTCACATAGCCTCTTCCATGACGAACTGTAGCTAGGGCACGAGTACCACTGTAAGTGCTAGACTCTCGAGACCTCTTGGCCTCCATCTCCTCTTTATCCCGAGCGAACATGCCCTCCAATCTCCTAGCAATACTCACAACCTACTGGAAATAAATATCCATCTCCAACTCTCGGGCCATGCTAATACTGATACTGGGGTTGAGTTCATCAGTAAGCCAACGAACCCTCTCTCGAATTGTGGCAACGAAGGCCGGTGCGTGTCGGGCAAAACCACTTAAGCGAACTGCATACTATGACATAGTCATAGCACCCTAGTGTAACTGCTTAAACACCACGTGCCATGCGTCTCTGAGACTCTGAGGAACATACTCCCTCAAAAACATATCCGAGAACTGAGTCCATGTAAGTGAAGCTGCCTCCGCCGAACTATCCAACTCATAAGCACGCCACCACTGATAGGCTGCTCCTCTTCAACCAAGTCAAGCAGACTATCGAACCCGCAAGTATTGCCACAAAACACATGTAAGGCCCTATCATACCAAAGAAATGGATCATTTCCATTACCACGCCGATCCAAGCCACTGCTAAACTGACCTAACTTCTTCAAATTCCTCTAACTTGCCTTCAAGATAAGACTTCTCTTTCCCAACATACCATGGATCTCAATCAACACTCATCCTAGATGACCCCAACATGAAACCACGTCATGTTAAGACCCATACGCCATTTTATTCCCTATCATGTACCCCAATAGTACCTCAAATAAAAATGCCCGCTCGGAAGTGACCTTCTGCAAATTCGAAGTTGTTTCTTCCACCTCTCTAACACTGATTCACATAACCATTAATGATATAAAAATTGTCCAAATCTCTTTCACAATCCCATGCAAATCTCAATCCTTAGTCACGCATTAATCCGGAACCCTTAGGCACCACGTCTATGATCTTGAACCCACTAGAACCATTCTCAAGAATCACCTAATGTGATCTAGTGTCGAGTACATAGCCACACAACTAGTGCTCCTTTAGCACATGAATACTCCAAAAGAAGCAACAAAGTGAATTATTTCCCTATCCCACTCTATCTACCAAGAAATGGCAAATCTGATCCATCTCACTACCTACATATATCATTAAGGCGAAACGTAACCCACATTCATCAAATTCATTTCTCAAATTACCCATTATGTCCTCTTCCTTGATTCATAAATAAGCAAACGTACAAAATCTAGAAACTACAAATTACATAACCATGTGACCCAACCATCGATGGTAGACTCCCCCACTAGGCTTTAAGCCAGGATCACATAACCCAAGAACCCACAGTGGCTGCTCCTCCTAAGCTCGTGTTACACTAGTCACAACACATCCCAAATTATCATTCCCAAATGCACACTCAACCTCATTACAGTCGAGTCGTCTCCCTCAAGCGATCCAAACCCACACTGTAGTACATGCATGCCACCGGATAGAAGGTAAAACACTTTATATTATCTTCATAAGAAATCATACAACCCCTAACCTTCTCACAGGAGATATCCCACCTATGTAACCTCACATCGACATCCTCCAATGACCTTGCCACAGGCATAACCACTATGTCATCAATTAATCTTTCTAAGTTCGCACTTGTCCACCAACCGTAAGAATCTGTTTATTCCATTAATATCAACTGAAGTTCCAACAAAACGTTCAAAACTCAAGACTATATTGCATCCTCAAATGATAATCAAGCATTCACATACCCTCTACATTCCAAGCAAACTCTCTTCTTCATATTCGAACGTTCTAGGTATAGAAGTCATCACCAAAAATTAAATAGACAGACTTAGTCATTCGTCTACAATGATCCAATCACAACAAGATTCCACAAGACTCTATGGTTGACCTACCATCCATAGAGTCCATAATGATACACATCTCCTTCCAATCCGGTATAGCCATCTATAAGACAACCCAATCTCTACTACTTACACTTGACCTACTGACAATTCAACTACCGCGAGACATGTCCAACAATGTCCTTTTTCATCCTCCGCCACCCATAATGCTTCTTCGAATCATGATACATCTCCGTAGCACCCTGAATAAATAGAGTGCCATCAACTCTAAGCCTCTTCGAGGATCATCTCCCTCGAACCGTCAACACTGAAAACACATATTCGACCCTGAAGTCGCAACACACTGTCATCACTAAGGACCACCTCCTTAGCACTACCTCGCACCATTGTGTCCCTATGGACACGCAAATGGAGAACATCATACTGACGAGCCTTAATGCACTCAACCAAGGATGATTGTGGATTAACAAAAGTGAGAAATCTACTAAGCTCGGAAATACTCTAGATCGTAAATCCATCAGCCCAAGCCTGAACGTCCACATACCAAATGCCTTTCCTGCGCTAGAAAAAATACCAAACTCCCAATCATGAATGGAATAATACTCCTCCTGAAGCATTCTCTGGCGGGTCACATAAGTAAACACCCTATTATTCTGCACCAACACTACAACAAGACCACGTGTAAAGCATCACAATACACTGTGTATTATTCCATTCATGATTGAACACCCATCCACAAGGTGAAGATAGCAGTACACCCTCATTATGCAGGATAAAACATCACGCACCATATCTATAGCCTAACTACAACTCAACGTGGCCTAACTGTATCGAGTGCTCGACACCGCGTAAGGATGAATAGAAAGGAACTAAATATGTAGGCTTCAATCTGAAATAAAGTCACACGATGAGGAATCAAAAAAGGGAAGTTCTCGTAATAGTCTTATTGCCTCTCGAAGATAAGTACAGGTGTCTCCATACCAATCCACAAGACTCTACCAGACTTGCTCATGACTCGTGAGACCTAAGTAACCTAGTGCTCTGATACCAAGTCATCACGACCAAATTCCCACCATAGGCTGTGATGGCGCCCAACGCTGCCATTAGACAAATTAATAATAAATCAACACATCGGTCAATAGTTCATAACATATTTTGAAATCACGAGTAGTGATGACCAATGAGTCATTATCCCCAACTCGCAAATATACGTGTGCGTTAAGAAATCACGAAGCTACCAAATAAATAAGTACAACACGATAGTACGTAGATAGGAGGAATCATTACTCTACAAATAATCAAGTATCCCGCCAAGTCCTTAAAGTAGCAAGGCTCGGTAGACTACGCAAGTCTAGTCTCAAGCTAAATCATAAATTGAAGCATTTAAATAGACAAGAACAACTCACGTAATATTGTTAAAGCATGGTGTCAGCTTAAGTCTACCGGGACATATCAAGAATATAGCATGCGCGCGGACACTCGTCACTTCATACGTTCATTTCTCCCAAACACGTAGCATGTAGCAAATGGGATACCTACTGGGACAAGTTCCCTCTTACAAGATTAGGCAAGAGACTTACCTTGCTCCACAATCTGATAATCTTCTCTAACACCTCTCTACAACCTCAAACCAATGTCAACCGACTCGAAACTAGCCAAAGAGAATGCAAACCAATCAACACATACTTAGAACCCCATAATTTAACAATTTGAAACAAATTTTCAACCTCACGAAAAAAATCAACAAAGTCAACCCCGGTCCAATACATTCTAAAAATTCTCAAAAATAAATTTAGCCAATATCATCACGAACTCAAATATATAAATTGTCCCCAACTCCATGTTCAAATTTGTGGTCAAAACTCAAAAATACCATTTCTAAGGTTTTTCCAAAATCCCACATTTTTCACTTCAAATCGTGAATTTACAAGCCTAAATTCATACATAATCATGAAAAATAATCAAAAGTGGGCTAGAAACACTTACCCTCAATAGGTGGGTCAAAAGACCCTTCAAAATCACCCCAATATCAGCTCCAAAGGATCCGAATAAAATATGAGAATAAATCCCAAAATTCCAACTTTTAAATGCGGACCCCAGCCGCATTTGCAAAGCACACTAACACACAACCCTTCAACTTCCCGGACCCCTAGTCACATTCATGAAGGGAAAGTTCTGCGAGTCTGAACCACTCCTTTGAGTTTGCGCTCACCCAGTCATATTTGCAAAGAGCAACATGCCCAACTGCCTCCTACTCGCGTTCTCGACCCTTTTGTCGCGTTCGTGTAGAATAAAACCCCCTGGCCCTAGTTCCTTCTCTGTGCTCGTGACCTTTCTATCGCGTTCTAAAATAACAAGACCACTTCTACCAATCCCTTTCTTCGTGATCGCGACACTTGCTTTGCGATTGCGAAGCACAGTAGTACGACAAAAATCTAAAACACCAAACATGATCCAGGTGGTCCGAAACTCACTCGAGATACCCGAGATCCCTTCCAATCTTACAGGAAGACCATAAACACAATTTGTACCTACTCAAAGTCTCAAAACATATAAAATATCATCACAACCAAGAATCGCACCCCAAATCAAACTAATTAATTTTCGAACTTCCAGCTTCCTTCAACAAACTCCGAATGCGAGGAATAATGCTTAGATAACTTAGAATGGAACTGAATTTCACACATAAGTCTAATATGACAACACGAACTTGCCTCCACACTCAGAATACCAAACAAAATCTGATATCACCAAAGTTTACTCCAAGTTAAACTTAGTAAATTCAAAAACCTTTAAAATGTAAACTTCCAACAACAAGCACCGAATTACTCCCGGACCACCCAAACCTCAATCCGAACATACACACAAGATTGAAATCACCATACGAACCTATAGTAACCTTCAAATCCTTATTGTAAGGTCATTTTCTCAAAACTTAACCCTTGGATAACCCTCCAACTTAAAGCTTCCAAATTGAGAATCACTCTTCCAAATCAATCTCAAACTTCTCAAATATCAAAACCAACCATACACCCAAGTGATAATTCATCATATGAATCTATTCAAAGTCTCAAACCGCCAAGAAAAATGCTAAATTTCAAAATGACCGATCGGGTCGTTACATCTATCTAGGATCATGTCCTCGATAAGCTGAAGATGTGTCATGTCATGTCTAATCACCTCTCTCCATTACTTCATCAGTCTAACTCTACCTCTTCTTAGATCAACCACCTCCAACCTATCACAACTCCTCATCGAGCCATCTGTGCATCTCCTTTTTATATGCCTGAACCATCTTAGTCTCGCTTATCTCATCTTGTCCACCATAGAGGACACTTCCAACTTGCCCTGAATACTTTGTTCCTAGTCATATCTTTCCTAGTATGCCCACACATCCATCTCAGCATCCTTATTTTTGCTACTTTAACTTCTAAGCGTGAGAGTCTTGATTGGCCAACACTCAGCCTCATACAACATAATTGTTCTAAAAACCACTCTATAGAACTTACCTTTAATTCTTGGTAGCACATTATTATCACATAAGATACCAAATGCGAGCCTCCACTTCATTCATCCCGCTCCAATATGTTGTGTGATATCATCATGAATCACCCCATTTTCTTGGATTATTGACCCAAGATACTTGAAACTTCTTCTCTTCGAGAGGACTTGCGACTCAATACTCACTTCCTTCATGAGTTATGTCACGAACCTTGCACTCCAAGTACTCCATCTTAGTCCTACTCAACCCGAAACTTTTAGACTCCAGGGTCTGTCTCCAAACATCCAGCCTAGTGTTAACTATGTCGCATGTCTTGCTAATCAATACTATGCCATATACAAATAGCATACACCATGGCACCTTCCCTTGGATATGATGCGTCAGTTCATCCACCACCAAAGAAAATAAAAACGGGCTAAGATCTGATCCCTAATGCAATCCATCATGATTGAGAAGTGTTCTGAGTCTCCTCCTTCTATTCTTAAGAGTGTATTGGCTCTATCGTAAATATATTTCATCGCCCTAATATATGCCATAGGTACACCTTTAGCCTCCAAAAATCTCTATGAAACCTCTTGGAACTTTGTTGTATGCTTTCTCTAGGTCGATGAACACCTTATGTAATTACCTCTTCCTCTCCCTATACTACTCTACCAATCTCCTAACTAGAGGAATGACTTCTGTAGTGGATTGTTGTGACATGAATCTGAATTGGTTCTAAAAAACAGACACACTCCTTCTCACCCTCATTTCCACCACCCTCTCCCAAACTTTCGTAGTGTGGCTTAACAGCTTGATACCCCTATAATTGTTGCAATTTTAAATAGCACCATTGTTCTTATACAACTGAATCATTATTCTCCACCTCCATTCCTCGGGAATTTTTGTCGTCCTAAAAAGGACATTAAACAACCTAGTTAGCCACTTCATACCTAACTTGTTTGCACTCCTCTAAAATTGCACTAGGATCTCCTATGGCCCAGTCGCTCTTCCCCTTCTCATCTTACTTATATCCCCATCAACCTCTTCATCTTATAGAAGTATGATTGTAATCTTCGTCTAATGTGTGCCTCTTCTACCAATACATTGACCTCACTTGGTCTAGGTCTCGGGCCCTCCTTTCTTGCATCTTGACGAGCAAATATAGCTTCGTATCCATGCCTTTGTCCTCTAGTTCTACATACAAGTGTTCATACGATGCCTTCTTCGTTGTCTTATACCTCTCCTTGTTCCTCCTCTTTTTCTCCATATATTTTCTCTCCACTAACTTTGTATAAGCAACCTTCTTGGCTTCCACTTTCCCTAGGAATTCTCCATTCCACCATCAATTCCCTCGATGTCCACCAAATTTACCCCTCGAGACCTCCCTAGCAAAATGGATACAAAATAAAAGTACTGTCTACTTCCAAATTGTGATAAAAGGCATGAGAAGCATACTTATTATTCAGAGAATTCAGTATGAAAATGGATAATAGAGAGAGTGCGGACAAGAAATTGACACAATAGCAATAAATCATTTTCAAAATATCTTCACTCGTTATGAAGCATTAGATGGCTTCTTAGCACTGGACTGCCTAATTTCTAAAGTAATAGAAGAAGATTATGCTGTGTTGACAGCTCTCCTGTCTATGAAAGAAGTAAAACAGAATGTTTTCTCTATAAGGTTGGTCAATGCACCATGCCTAGATGAACTTAGTGCATTATTCTATCAAGCCTGCTGGACAGTGATTGCAAAAGATGTGTATGAAACTGTTTTATCCTTTTTCAAAGGAGATAATATCCCCATATTCTTCTCATGCTTGTTTATTCATGATACCAAAACTGAATTTCCCTCAACAACTCACTGATTTATAGCCTATCAGTTTATGCAATGTCTAAGGGAAGATAATTGCTAAGATCTTGAATGTTAGACTCTTTTAACTTATGCTAATATAATCTTTGGCATAAGTTAAAAGAGTCTAACATTCAAGATCTTAGCAATTATCTTCCCTTAGACATTGCATAAACTGATAGGCTATAAATCAGTGAGTTGTTGAGGGAAATTCAGTTTTGGTATCATGAATAAACAAGCATGAGAAGAATATGGGGATATTATCTCCGCAACATTGGGTAGCATGGAAGGCATTATGCAATTAGTATCAAGAAGGAGCATTACTATTTAGGAAACTTCAAGATGTTTGTAATGCATTCACGGCAAAATCCAGGTGGAACTTAAAAGTTGGATCATCCCTTTAGAAAGATTTCATGCTCGCTGAGCAGCGGTGGACCCAAGTGGTGGCTAGCGGGTTCACCAAAAAATAATATTGTGCATATGTATAAATTAGGATTAAAGCTGTGTAAATTTTGTATAATTATTTATTTGAACCCACTTGACAAATACTATTTTACTAAAGTTATATACTTAATAGAACCCGCTTGCACAAAATTCTGGATCCGTCACTGTCGCTACGTACTACAAAACGCTCCACCCACTAGCTGCTCAATGGCAAACATGGCAGTCACCTTGCTGACAAACATGGCAGTCACCATGTTTCCGCTTCTGTGGTTGGCTTGGGCGTTTCTGCACTGTCACAGGTGCCACGATTCTTCCAAATATGCGGACCTTTGTCCGGTAAGTTGTATTAGTATATGCGAGGCATAGCGCAAATGCAGGCTCGCAGATACGTGTTTTTGTCCGCAAATGCGGAAGTGCTGGGCAGAAAGGTTTAAATTCGAGGGTTTGATTTTATTACTCATTTTTGGACCTATGGAGCTCGGTTAGTAACGATGTTTCGTGGGTTTTTCAAGAAATTCATTGGGGTAAGTGTTCTTTACCTGAATTTTATTATATTTCATGAATCCATTGTTATTTTCATCATTTAACTAGTGATTTAAGTTGGAAATTTGGGGAAAATTTGTGAAAACTTCTTTGACTAAACTTTGGAGATTTGGAAGGCAATTTGAGGTCGGATTTGAGTAATTCTTGAATGGTTGGACTCGTTATTGAATGGGTGTTCAGATTTTATAATTTTGATCGGGACGCGAGCCCGGAATTGACTTTCTGAGTTTACTTTTTATTTCTCTTTTTTATCCTGAATTGTTTCCTATGATTTTTTTTTTTTATGATGTTAAGTTATTTTTGGCTTGATTTGAGTTGTCCGGAGGTTTGTTTCATACAAGAAGGTCATTTTAGAATTTCGGTTTATTCTTTGAGGTAAGTATCTTGCCTAACTTTGTGGGGGGGAACTACCCCTTAGGATTAGAGTCATTTGAGTCATGTGAAGGCCGTGTACGCGAGGTGACGAGTACGTACTCGGGTTTATTTATGGGAATTTGGCCGTTTTAGGCTCTTAAGTTCTTATGTTCATTAAAACTAAAGTTGTCTTATCATGTTAAACCCTTCATTTACTAAATTCACCCTTACGTGTCTTATTTGGAGTTGATTGATTCATGTTCTACCCTTATTTCCAAATAAACTTTGGTGTGCCTTAATTGGAGTTATTGCCTCTTTTATTACCATGATGTCTTTTCCTTAATTGCTTAACCTTAATTGAAGTTATTGTTGTATTTCCAGTAACTGCTTAACCTTAATTGAAGTTATTATGTCTTCTCCGAAATTGCTTAACCTTAATTGAAGTCTTGTTATCCCTTTTATTGTTGACTTATCCTTATTTGGATCATTGATTTGTGCTATCTCTCTTATCGTCGAGTTGTACTTTTGTGGAATCATTGTTACATGTTATCCCTTAAATTGTTGAGTTACTTTTAATGGATATCGACGTTACACATTATTTCTCCCTTGTTGAGCTATTCTTTCTTGTTGAAACCACTATTACATGTCGTGTCTTTCATTGTGAGCTCGTTCTTTCGTTTCTTTGTGTTTTGTAATTCTTTGTGTTGATTTACTTGTCGTACTCTCGTGTTATTGTTGTTATTTTTGTACTCAGTGTTGTTGAGCCAAGGGTCATGCGTAGTTGTGGTATTGAAATTATTTTGAGGAAAAGTTGTTGCATATGGTCACATGTGGTGAAAGACTTTATATTATGTTGTTATGTTTTTGGCACACGTGGTATTGTTGAGAGGATTGTCGGGGGTGTTAGCACGTGAGTTGTCCATGCTATTGTTATTATTGATATTTTCACATGCAACATGACAAGGCGGGCTATATATGTGTGCTTGCGCATGTGACGAGAGAAGGTGGGAAAATTATTATGTATGTGCAGTGAGACAAGGTGGGAATTTACTTTATTGTTACGCACGTGGCGAGACAAGGTGGGCTATGTCAGGTAATGATTTGTGATGGCCTGGGAGCATTGTTATTGACGATATTTGTGTAGTAGTGTGCCTACCTTGTGTGAGTTTTACATTGTACATTTTGTGGTGTTTGTTTCCTATGTGCCATTCGTTGTCTCAGCTTGTACTTGCTGACTTGAGTTGTGATAGAACACTTACACAAGCATACACGTAATTAATATCGGTTTAAGAAGATGAATCCTGATGATATTGACCATTTATATGTACTCTCGTTTACTTTCCTTCTGTGTGTGAGTGGTTCTATTGGCACGTGAGTTGTCAGTGCAGTCATGAGTCATTGTTATTGTTGGCACGTGAGTTGTCCATGCGGATATGAGATATTGTCACTCACTTGGCACGTGAGTCGTTCGTGCGGCTGCGAATTGTAATGTGGGCACAAGATACCAAGAGATTAGGGTTCATGAATTGAGACCCCTGGAATGTTACTATGAGGTGAAGTACCTCGGGAGAACCTTTGAACAAATCTTGTGTGAAAGCGGTTACTCCTATTGAGTTGTTACTTGTTCCCTTTACTTGGTTCCACCGGACTTAAATTATCCTCAGCTTAGTCTACGACATTATTACCTGGTTGTTCCCTATTGCTGATCGTTGTTTCTAGTGTTTTATTTCGAGTATTGTTTTGTTATCTTTACCATGCTTAGCTTTATATTGACAGTATTTCCCTGTTAGTTTCATATTTATACTTGTACAGGTTGTGAAGTCTAGTAGGTGTCTTGACTTTTCCTCATCAATACTCCACCAATGTTAGTCTTGATACTTACTGGGTACTGCTATGGTGTACTCATGCTATGCTTTCTGCACATTTTTGTGCAGATTCAGATACCTCTGAATTAACGGATCACTAGCTAGTCGTTGGGGTTTTGTTGTGGAGACTCAAGGTACACCTATCGCCGCGTTAGCAGGCCTCGGAGTCACCTTCTGATATTGTACATTTATACTGTCTATTTACATTCCAGAACAGTTGTACTTAGAAGATATTCCTAGAAAATTCAGTAGAGCTTATGACTTGTATTATCGGTTTTGGGTACCGTATTGCGATCGGGACTATTGGTTTACTATAGAAATTTCAGTTTCATACTTAATAGTTGTTCCTGGTTAAATTCTGTCATTTATCAGTAAGTGTTAGGCTTACATAATCTTAGTGACTAGGTTCCGTCACGACATCATACAGAGGGAAATTGGGGTCGTGACACAATTAGGCTAAGGCTGAAGCAATACTCTATTAGGTTACAACAGTGCTTAAAAGTCAGACTAAACAAAGAGATATGTGAGGCAGACCCACAGCTTCTTACAAATAGCATAAATGAAGAAGTCACAACACCATGGAGAATGATCACAATAGTGGAGAAGATCGGAAAGATCATGAATGACAAAGGTATAGTGCGCCACCGTCACGTGGAAGCTAATGAGGTAGCAAACAAATTAGTGCCACTCAGTCGTAGACACAAATGGCAGATTATTTTACAAGGTTTGATTAGCTATCAAAAAAAGTAAGAGTCTTTATGCAGCTGGATAATTGGGAAATGGCCTCATTTTGAGTTCGATAACTAAAGGCTACATAATTACATTTTGACCTACCATAGAGCAAGGGATGTGGAAGCATATTGAGAGTGGTATTATTGTATACGGGTAAAATTGAGCTCATGGTACACCCCGGCCTCCAATGAGATAAGCCAGGCTCGAGACATGGTGACAATGGACTGAAATTAAGGCAAAAGTCCCGTCGAGTCAGAATCTCGAAGCGTCCTTTTGAGGAACGGATTTTGAAGTTTTTGCTATTGTTACGCCGAAAGAGTTGGAAAAGATGGAGAAAGAGAGAATGCTGAAGGGTTAGACTTTGGCCTGAGTAGAAGATTGAGTAAAACATTTTAAAAGGGACCTTGAGTAACTAGGGTAAAAGTGCTAGAGACTATTAAAACGCTGAAGGGACGAAGGTAGAAGATTTGGTGTAAAGTAAAAAATGGACAAAGAAGGGGTATTTATAGTAGTTCAGCAATGTTTCACGTCCAAGGACAGCTGACCAGCGGCTGACATGCATTTAATGCCATTATGATGTGATTAACGAGACGATTCGGAATTTTTGTCGTTCTTGTCACGATGTGTTGAAGTAGGAACCGGAAGCTCATGTTTTTTCTCATAATTTACTCTCCGAGAAATGAGGGGACTATCTGTATACGGGTAAAACTGGGCTCATGGGGCACTCCGGCCTTCGACGAGATAAGAAAGGCTCGAGACATAATGACAAGGGACCGAAATCGAGGCAAAAGTCCATCGAGTTAGAATCTGGGGGCATACACCTGCCCTCGAGAATATTGGTGTCATGGTTCCGGATCGATCCTAGCCTCGAACAACTTTGAAGAACATTGTAGGACAATCAAGCAAAGCCAACAGAAAGCCGAAATATCCATGACCGGCCGGATATCACGGCGGGGATCTCGGCACGTATCGATTGGGAACCGGAAATCAATTAATCAGAGGATTTGCTTACCTTTTATAGAGTTGTACCTAAAGTAGGTCTCCCCTATTATATAAGGGGGTCTGATAATTCATGACGGGCATATTGTACATGCATTCCAAAGAAATACATTGTTATTTTCTCCGTTATTAGCTCTTTCTTTTGTTCATCAGTGTTGGCCATAGTGAGCCTAGATCGAGGGTGAATATTTCACTACGACTGAAACTATCCTACTCGTCTGGTTTGAATTCATTTTATCTTTGTTTGTTCAATGTTGACTAAATTTATCGCTTTGTATCATATTAATCCACGTATCCTTAAAACCACTTATAAATTTAATTGTTATCCAATTTTGAGGGTAAACACTTTGGCGACCACCGTGGGGATAAGGCTTAAGGATAATAGTGGCTATTTGAAACAAACTTCTATAACAGGCCCTATTTTACACTTGTTCTTTAAAGTTCTCTAATTTCAGGCCAAAGTTCAAAACATGGATGTTGAGTACGGTCACCATGGCAAGAACAACAATGTAGCACCCGGTAATAAAGTGCTCCTTTTTTTCTCAGTGGAGTTCCGACTACGGACCCAATCGGTGCCAGCTCGCACGTGGCCATAAATGCCAATTTGCCTACCGATTCAGAGAACAGCGTTCGCGGGGGAGCCCGATCGATTTCCCAAAATACGAACATAGGTGAAGGTGACAGGATCAATTTGTGGGGGAACTAAGAAATGTTACAGGCTCAACAGGCTGCAATAGCCCAGTTGCAGAAACCAAAGTCGCGCGCCGAGTAGAATTGAGCCCGAGCCATCCTAGGAAGTCACCCGCAGAAATGAACCGGTCATGAAAAGGCCAAATGAAAATGAATCGGGGATCAACCCCGAGATCATAAAGATGCTCGAGGAGCTGAGAAACCGGGTAGAATCGGGAGAGAAGAAAATTGAAGCCAATTACAAAAAGGTGGAAACCTACAATTCCAAGGTTGATCAAATACAAGGAGCACGGCCGATATTAAAAGGCCTCAATTCCAAGAAGTTTGTTCAAAAATCTTTCCCTCCGAGAGCAGCTCCGAAACCGATCTCTAAGAATTTTTGCATGCCCGAGATTCCTAAGTACAACGGAATGACCGACCCAAATGAGCATGTGACCTGTTACACATCCGCCATCAAAGGGAACGAATTGGAGGATGATGAGATCAAGTCGTCCTACTAAAATAGTTCAGGGAAACTCTGTCAAAGGGAGATATGATATGGTATCACAACCTACCTCCTAAATCTATTGACTTGTTTGTTATTCTTGTAGATTCCTTCGTGAACGCACACGCCGGGGCTATCAAGGTCGAGACTAGGAAGTCGGACCTTTTCAAAGTGAAATAGAGGGATAATCAGATGCTCAGAAAATTCGTGTTCCAGTTTCAAATGGAACGGATGGACCTTCCTCTAGTCGTGGACGATTGGGTCGTTCAGGCCTTCACCCAGGGACTCAATGTTCAAAGCTCGTTGGCTTCACAATAGTTGAAACAAAATCTGGTAGAATGTCCGGTTGGTACTTGGACCGACGTGCATAACCGGTATTAATCAAAATCAAGGTCGAAGATGATCAACTTGGGACCCTTTCGGGTCCATTTATCCCGTCAGAGTCGTCGACAGAGTCAAGAGAGACATTGATCGTGAACCAAGATCAAGATGGGATCGTTATCAACCATACAACATGGACCGAAAAGGTAAAGGATTTAGGCGGTACCCCATGAGAAGTGAAAGGATGAGTGATCGAGGTCAAAACAACCGGGGAATCATGAGCAAAAACAGTTTCGACAGGCCCATCGGGCCTAAGGAAGTGCCATGGCTATCGGAGTATAACTTTAACATCAACGATGCTACCATCGTATCCGCTATCGGACGCATCAAAGACACCAAATGGCCTCGACCTCTACAGTCCAATACAGCCCAGAGGGATGCTAACCTAATGTGAAAATATCATGGCAGTCATGGCCACAAAACAGAGGATTGCTGACAATTAAGAGAGAAAGTAGCTCGGCTATTCAACAACGAACATCTCCGAGAGTTCCTGAGCAATTGAGCGAAGAATCATTTCAGGAATAGAGACTCTAATAAACAGATTGAGCAGGAGGAACCTCGGCACATCATTAACATGATCATCGGCGGGGTCGATATTCCCTAGAGTTCGATGCTAAACTGCACTGAAGTATCCATCACAAGGAAAAATGGACCCTGGATATGTGCCGGAGGGAACCTTGTCTTTTAATGATGAGGAATGAAGGGATCATGCAAACCTACAACGATGCACTGGTAATATCTGTACAATTAAATAATTCTTGAGTTAAGCGTGTATTAATTGATCCAGGTAGCTCAGCCAACATCATCAGATCGAGGGTCGTAGAACATCTCGGTCTACAAGATCAAATCATGCATGTAGTCCGAGTTTTAAACGGAGTCAACATGGCATGTGAGACCACTAAAGGGGAAATAACATTACCGGTGAATGCCATCGTGACCATTCAGGATGCCAAGTTCTATATAATCGAAGGAGATATGAGGTATAATGCTCTAATCTGGAGGCCATGGATCCACAACATGAGGGCAGTACCCTAGACTCTGAACCAAGTGTTGAAATTCCCAATGCTAGGAGGGATTAAAACAATCTACAGAGAACAACCAACCGCAAAGGAAGTGTTCACGGTCGAAGAAGTGATCCCCATATCTGCACTTACAATGACAAAAGGTCCGGGTTCGATCGCCAAGGAAGAACCCAAATAGCAATTACCAACACCGGCCCCGACCCAACCGAAGAAGCAGGAGGCCAATGAAGACGATGACTACGGGGTGCCCAGGTCATTTATAGCCCCCGATGAATCCGATGCCACCAAATCAATGGTCGAAGAACTGGAACAGGTCACATTGATCGAGCAATTTCCCGATTAAAAGGTATACCTGGGCACGAGGTTAAGTCCCGAGCTCAGGAAAAAACCCGTTAAATTCCTTATAGCTAACGTGGATTGTTTCGCTTGGTCTCACCTTGATATGTTAGGGATCCCCCCAGAAATTACCACCCACAAGCTGATCCTGGACCCGAAGTTTCATCCAATCAAACAGAAGAGGAGACCTTAGTCCGAAGTCAAGCATGAATTCATCGAAGAAGAGGTATCTAAACTCCTTAAAATAGGGTCGATTTGGGAGGTTAAATACTCGGATTGGTTAGCAAACACAGTGGTAGTCCCTAAAAAGGGAATAAATTAAGAATATGTGTAGACTATAAATATTTGAAGAAGCATACTCCAAGAACTCTTTCCCTTTGCCCAACATCAATCGCATGATTGATGCGACGGCCTCCCACGAGATCCTCAGTTTTCTCGACGCCTATTCCAGGTACAACCAAATTCAGATGGACTCGGGTGATCAAGAAAAAACGTCCTTCATCAATAAGTGTGGTACCTACTGCTATGACGTAATTCCATTCGGACTAACAAACGCCGGTGCCACTTACCAATGCCTAGTAAATTTGATATTCGAATAAAAAAAATAGGAAAATCAATGGAGGTTTACATTGATGACATGTTAGTCAAGTCCCTGCGAGCATAGGACCATTTAAAACATTTGCAGGAAACCTTCAATATATTGAAGAAGTACAATATGAAGCTGAACCTGGAGAAATGCACATTCGGAGTCAGATACGAGAAATTCCTCTGATTCATGGTGTTCAACCGGGGAATCATTATCAATCCCGATAAGATCAAGGGCATTGAAGATATCACTATTGTGGACAACGTCAAGGCCGTTCAAAGGCTAACTGAACGCATGGCTGCCTTAGGACAATTAATCGTAAGTTCCTCCGACAAGAGCCACCGGTTCTTTTCACTACTGAAGAAAAAGAATAACTTCTCGTGGACGCCGGAGTGCCAACAAGCCTTGGAGGAACTCAAGCGATATCTCTCACCCCCGCTTCTACTTCATACTCCGAAGACAGATAAACAGTTGTACCTGTACTTAGTAGCCAAAGTAGCAGTAAGTGGAGTCCTAGTCCGGGATGAGGAAGGTAAGCAATTTCAATCTATTATGTTAGCATGACTCTAGACAAGGCTAAAACCTAGTATCCTCACCTAAAAAATTTGGCACTCGCTTTGCTAAGCGCCTCTAGAAAGCTGAAACTGTACTTTCAGTGCCACCCCATATGTGTTGTAATTACTTACCCATTGAGAAACATAATGCATAAACCCGAGCTCTCGGGACGGTTGTCCAAATTGGCCATAGAGATCAATGGATACGATATCGAGTATCGACCCTAGACTTTTGTTAAGTCTCAAATTTTGGTAGACTTCATAGACGACTTTACACCGGCCTTAATACCCGAGGTCGAAAGAGAGTTGTTGTTGAACTCGGGGAATTCTTCGGGAATCTGGACCCTCTTTAAGAACGGTGCCTAGAAAGCAAAGGGGTCTGGACTTGGCATATTATTGAAGCCACCAATAGATAGCGTAGTTAGAAAATCTATTAGGACTTAAAAACTGATTAACAACAAGGCCGATTATGAGGCCATGATTGCAGGTCTCGAACTGACCAAAAGCTTGGGGGCAGAGGTGATTGAAGCTAAGTGTGACTCCCTCCTTGTGGTGAACCAAGCTAATGGGACGTTCGAAGTCAGAGAGGAATGAATGCAAATATACCTGGATAAATTACAGGTAACGTTACATTGATTCAAGGAGTGAAATCTACAACAGGTACCGCGGGATCAAAACAACGAGGTTGATGCTCTCGCTAACTTGGGATCGTCGGTCGATGAAGATGAGTTCAACTTGAGGGTGGTCGTACAACTCATAAGATCGGTAGTGGAAGAAGGTCATGCCGAGATAAACTCAAAAATCCTAACTTGGGATTGGAGAAACAAATATATAGAGTATCTGAAGACCGAAAAACTACCCTCGGATTCTAAGAATCGAGGGCTCTACGTACGAAGGTGGCCCGATTCAGCTTGTCCGAAGATGGTACCCCATTTTGGAGAACGTTCGATGGCCCACTCGCAATATGTCTAGGACCAAGAGACACCAAGTATGTTCTGAGGGAAGTCCATTAAGGCACCTGGGAAAATCATTCGGGCGCCGAATCATTAGTTCGGAAAATAATCAGAGCCGGCTACTACTGGATCAACATGGAAAAGGACGTGATTTCGTACGAAAATGCGACGGATGTCAAAGGCATGCTCTGATGATTCATTAGCCCAGGGAGCTACTACATTCGGTCTTGTCACCCTGGCCATTCATGAAATGGGAGATGGACATCGTCGGCCCCCTTCCATGGGCACCCGATAAGGCTCAATTTATATTGTTTATGACTAGATAATTCCAAATGGGTGGAAGCCCAAGCATGTGAGAAATTCAGGGAGAAGGAATTCATTGATTTCATCTGGGACCATATAATATGCCAGTTTGGAATGTCGACCGAGATCGTGTGCGACAATGAGAAGCAATTCATCGGCAGCAAAGTAAGCAAGTTTTTCGATGACCATAAGATCAAAAGGATCCTATCAACACCCTATCACCCTAGTGGGAACGGGCAAGCGTAGTCCACGAACAAAACCATACTCCAAAACCTCGGAAAGAGATTGACCAACGCCAAAGTAAAATAGAAAGAAATCTTGCCCGAAGTCCTATGGGCATACTGTACGACCTCTAAGTACAGTATTGGGGCCACCCAGTTCTAGTTAGTTTATGATGTCGAAGCTATAATAACAGTCGAAGTAGGAGAACCGAGTCTCAGGTTCTGATAGGTGGCCAAAGAGTCAAACAACGAGGCCATGAATACGATCCTAGAACTGTTAGATGAAAGGCGTGAAGTCGCCCTAATCTGGTTGGCCGCCCAAAAACAATGGATCGAAAGGTATTACAAACGAAGAGACAACCTTTGACACTTCAATGTCGGAGACTTAGTGTTAAGGAGGGTCACACTAAGCACCCGGAACCCGAACGAAAGGAAGCTGGGGCTGAACTGGGAAGGTCCGTATTAAATTATCGAGATCACAGAAAAGGATCATACAAACTTGGAGCAATGAACAGTGAGCAACTACCGGACAACTAGAACATAACTCACTCGAAATCATACTACTGCTAAGGTACGACCCCATTCATTTCTTTTATTTATATATGGGACTAACACCTTGCAGGTAACTGTCAAGGAAAGATACAATTTTGAGGTTTGAAAGCACACGCTGCACTCTTTTTCCCCTTGAACTGATTTTTTACCAAATGGGTTTTTCGGAAAGGTTTTAACGAGGAAACCGCGTATTGTACTAACTTAGAATTGAAGACTGGATATGAACCGGTGTCATAGCTCGAAGTTGGGTCTCTGCTGAGGCCAATTGCATCCAGGCAATCTCCTTTTCCAAGGCCAAGTGGTCCATCTTGCCTTTCCAATATTCGGCCTCGACCTTGATTACATCCATCTCGGCTCAGAGTTGGCCGATCCGATCAATCTTCTGTTGGACATGCGGGTTCTGACCATTAGTCACCGTGTCTATCTCATCGTCACTAACTTCAAAGATTTTTACCTATTCAACCAGGTCGACGTGTTCTATTCGAGTCGCGCCCAACTCATATCGAAGGCTCTTAGCCTCTCCTTCACGTTGCTCACTGAGAAGTTTGTACGTGTATCTCTTCTCAGCAAGCTCTTTGACATTAGCCTCAAGTTGGCTCAGCTCATCCCGATATCGGAGGAAGGTTTCGTGGTGAAGCATCAAGGCCTGCAAATATGGGAAGAAATATTAGGATCCCCAAGGAACTGAAACTGAAAAATGGAAAAAATTGCTAACACCTTACACGGTTCAGCACCTGTTGTGCTTCATTGAACAGATATGGGGCATCCAGCTCGTTCATTTTTTCCCGTTCTTCTTCGGTTATTAGGCACTAGTGGTAACTAGCTACCCCAACAGGGGCGGAAAGAACCTGGGCATCCTCTAGGATGATGATGATAATTGACTGCTTCCGACCAGGATCCGCACTCGGGGCAAGGAACCGGTTGACCATTCTCGGGCTTGAGTTAGGCCCACCTGCCTCCAAGGACGGATTTTTCCTCGGTACCTCTAAGTCACCTAACCCGGTGTCATCCTCCATGACGGCGTGGTCCACACCGTCAAAAAAGTAAGGAGGGGATCATCTGTCCCGTGGGCCCCTTCGTTGGGTCGTTCTTTCATAGTTTGGACCTCGTTGTACATAGACTCGGCAGACGAGGGTGACTCGGTGATGTCTATAACATCAAGTGTCTCCTTTGGGGCAGTGCCCGCATCTCAGGAAGCCTCAACCCCGGCCTCCTCATCAACCTCCCTAGCCTGAGGAAGATCGGCCTCGCGAGTCTCTGGTTCAATGGCACCCTACTCTCGGGGGGGGGGGGGGGCGATGGCTCGCGGGCCATAAAAGGATCTTCTCCCTTCGACGCATCCCTAAGATAATAGAGCAAGTCAGAAGCTGGTGCTCGGGAGCTGGTGTTTTCCTTCGGCTTGCGCACTAGCCTTCTCCTCAATTTCTTTTTCTCCGAGCTCGGGGAACTCGGAGTCCTCCTTATTTTCATCTCTCCGGCTTGCCCCGGAGCAGGAGACTCAACGGAAAAGTCCTCTCCACCGACTGGAGACCTAATCTCGACGTCCTTGGGAAAACCTGCAAAATAAAATAAAGGAAATAAGGACTTATTGTTAAAAGAAGAAGCCTAACACAACCTACTCAGGAAAGAAATCTTACCATGGGAACGGGCCTCCCAACGGCCCTTAAAAAGTTTGTGCGACGAGCGCTCAGAGTAGGGAATCTGTGAGACGATACCTTCGACCCACTCCTTGAGTTGAGGGACAGCATTTGGGACTCGAGTAACGGCTGCACCACCACGAATACCAATAAGTAAAAGAGAAGTGAACATAAAACCAATGTTCGAAGGAAAGTTTTACTTATGTGACGCATTCCACTTCTCGGGGAAAGGCCTGCATTCAGCCGGAATCAAGCCCGAAGTCCTCACCCAGAAAAAATGGCCTGGCCAGCCTCGATCCTGTTCCTCATCGATACATGAGAACGGGACTTTACTGGCCCGCCGCACAAGATTTATTCGCCCCCACCGGAATATTCTGGGACCGTACAAACAGAGTAGGTGATCCACAATAAACCGAGAGGAGTCGATTTTGTTCACAAAAAACCAATGGAGGGTCATAATTCTCCACAGTGAAGGGTGAATCTGACCGAGGCATACTTTGTATCTCTAACATAAATCTATAATGACCGGGTCCACTTGTCCCAATGTAAAGGGATAAGTGTAGATACTCAAATATCCCTTGACGTGGGTGGTAATGGCCTCTTTGGGTTCGGGGACCAGTATGTTTTTGTCGGCCTAGTTATAGTCTTTTAGGACCGTGGGGAGGACCACTTCGGTAATCGAGTAAATGTATCTCGAGACCTCCTCACACTGGCCCTGTACGGAGGAAGGCTTCTCAACCTTGAAGTCATCGACCACCGAGCAACCACCGGGAATGAAGACTTTCAAGGGGTGCTCCTCTGTCGGTTCATCAACAACCACCTCATGAGAAGTCTCCACGACCTCAATAGTCGGCCGCGAAGAAGAATGAGCATCCTTCTAAGGAATGGATTTTGAAGTTTTTGTCGTTGTTACAGAGGAAAAGCTGGAAAAGATAGAGAAAGAGAGAAATTTGAAGGGTTAGACTTGTTGGCCTAAGTAGAAGATGAGTAAATATTTTTGCAAAGGACCTTGAGTAAAGAGGGCAAAAGTGTTAGATAGTATAGAAATGCTGAAGGGACGAAGGTAGAAGATTTGGTGTAAAGTAAAAAATGGACAAAGAAGGGGGTATTTATAGTAGTTCGGGTACATTTCACATCGAGGGACAGCCAACCGGCGGCCGACATGCATTTAATGCTATTATGACGTGACTGACAAGGCGTATCGAATTTTTTGTCATTTCTGTCGCGATGTGTCAAAGTAGGAATCGGAAGCTCATGTCGTTTCTTGTCATTTACTCTCCGAGAAATGAGGGGACTATCTGTATACGGGTAATACAGAGCTCATGATGCACCCGGTCTCCGACGAGATAAGTCAGGCTCAAGACATGGTGACAAGGGACCGAAATCAAGGAAAAAGTCCCGTCGAGTCAGTATTCGGGGGCATGACGCTTGCCCTCGAGAATATTTGGGTCATGGTTTCGTATCGGTCCTAGACTCGAATGACTTTAAAGAACATTGTCAGACAATCAAGCATAGCCAACAGAAGGCCAGGATATCTGTGAACGATCGAATATCACGGCGGGGATCTCGCCACATATCAATAAGGAATCAGCAATCAGTTAATCATAGGATTTTTTTTACCTTTTATAGAGTTGCACCTAAAGTAGGACTTCCCTACTATATAAAAGGGGTCTGATAATTTATGACAGACATATTGTAACACGCATTCCAAAGAAATACATTATTATTTTCTCTATTATTAGCTCTTTCTCTTGTTCATCAGTGTTGGGCATAGTGATCCCGGATCGAGGGTGAATATTTCACTAAGTCTGAAACTATCCTACTCGGTGTGGTTTGAATCCATTTTATCTTTGTTTGTTCAATATCGACTTAATTTATCGCTTTGTATCAAATTAATCCGCGTATCCTTAAAACCACTTACAAATTTAATTGTTATCTGATTTTAAGGATAAGCAACTATGTTGTCTGGTTTTTCATAACATCACAAGAGGTTGTTATTTCTATATCTCACTTTGTATTGGAGGGTAAGGTCCCTGCTCCCTCTGTAACCTCTTACCTTTCCACTGAAAAACTATGTAGTTTAGTATTTCACTAATTACATAATTCATTATACGGACATTAGAGCTATTATGCTATGACATTAATGAATTTTTTCTTTGTCTAACCATCAAATACTCACCGGTACGACTAATTCGAATTTGCGCGGTTTAAAATAATGAAGGAGATACTATTCCCTACCAAGAATTTCACCAAGATTCAAATTCGAGATTTATAATTAGTGACTTAACCCACAAGAAAGGTGACTTCTTTTTCTTTTTGATCCTCAAATATGGGTGAATTGATTCTTGTAACAATAGAAGAAGCGATTTTAGAATAAAAAAATCAGCTCCACTTAAGAAAATGGTGTAAAAGATACCACTACTGAAGATCAGAAATTTTCTTCTATCTAATAATAGCCCCGTCTTCACTACCCAAAACTTTCTCATTTGCAAGTTGCAACTAGCAGTTTTTTTAGGGAGCATATATAGCTCCATGTGACACACAGTAAACTCTCAATTTATTTTGACATAGTTCCATGGGAAATTGGGTTCTTCTGACATACACGACATTGCCTTGTACCGGATCTGTAGGTTATTTAACTCTTCTAAATAAAAACAATTAAACTATTGGCATTGAGGAAGCAAATGGGAACATTAAAGAAAAAATGTAAATAATTTTTAATACAATAAGATAAAGTTTTCACCTCTGGTTTTATAGAAGGCCAAATACATCGGCATCCCCTTAAAGTTGTCCTCACTTTTCACTTACACGCTTTATCTTAAGTATGTTTCATTTAAACAATTTAAATAGGTCTTAACTGTGTCATTTAGACACAATTTGCTAACATGGAAAGGCAAGTATTTCTCACATTTTTCAAGCGCGTGAAATCATCCCAAAAAACAAACTCTACATATTTCTTGCTGGAAAACAAATAGCTTCTGCCAGAAAATATTCTGGTGAATTTCTATTCTAAATTTGGTATTGTTCACACGACTATTACCGTATACTCCTTCAGATCTGGGTATACTACTACCAACACCTTTAAATGGGTATACTACTACCAACACCTTTATACTCCTTCAGATCTGGGTATCTCATCTTCTTCTTCTTGTGCTGATTTCAATGGAGTTTTTGGTTCAAATTACCTCTGTTGTCCTTGTTTTTCATCAAGATTTTCACTTTATGATACACCTTTTTGGAAAAAATTTCTGGGAAACAAAAGGGTGAAGAAGTAGAAGAGAATTCTGGGTGTTGGCATAGTCTCTTGTAGCTTAAGTAATGGTACAGTTAATAAAGAAGAACTTGAATTCAAGCCTTCATTTGATGAGTATTTGAAAGACATGGAGTCTTTAAAAGAGCTGCTTTTAAATCAATGGATGGCAATGCTTATGATAAGCCAAGAGTAACTAAGGCAGACATGGAACAGAGAATCCAAAGGCTAGCAAAGTTTTCCTCATTCCCAAACGCCTTTCGTCAATAGTGTCGTTGGGGTCACAATTGAAGGTCTCGAAGATGGAATCGTAAAGGTGGGTGAGTTCCTCCGGCGAGGCTGCAACGTCAACGTCGAAAGTGGGGGGAAGAAGAGGGGGGTCGTCAGGAAGATGAAGAAGGAAGTCGGAGAAGACGACGAAGGGGTGGGGCTGGTTCTTTTTTTATTTGATTTTAATTTATTTAAGTTAAATACATGTGTCCTTGTCTTATTCGTTATTTTGGTGTGTGAATTACACGCATATTTTCTGTTTGACTGCCTATTAATTTTGTGTCTAAATAGCACATATAAGATATGGTTGAAGAGTTCAAATGAAACCGACTTAAGATAGACTGTGAAAGTGAAAAGTGGGGACAACTTTAAGGGGTTGCCGATGTATTTGGCCTTTATAGAAAAACAACATTTAGCTAGCTTTTCCATTTGGTTGTATACATATAGCTTTTCCATTTGGATTTCTTCGCACCAGTTATCACTTACTAACTCTAGAATTAGTTGTAAACGCGGTTAGAGAGAAGGGCCAAATGGACCCTGATACAACGAAAACCTGATTTTGCCGTGGTATCTTCAGACATTTATTTCTTTCTCTCTTGTTCTCTGTCTCTTCCACCCTTTTTCCCTCTGTATATTTTATCTCACCATGAGGAATTAAAGAGACTTAAGAGCCCCAGATAAAATGAGTCACAAAAGTGCCTATTAGATTCATGGGAGGCTCAAAAATAAGCCCAATGAAGGTTTCAATGTAATATACATTTTTTCTTACCTCCATTTGAAGGTGTTCTCCCATACATATATCAGAAAAGGCACAAATATGCCATCAAACTTTAAGAAGTGGCTCATATATGCAATTTAGTACTAACGGAACTATACTACTATCAGATTTGCCACGTGGCATTATCTTAACACTTCATCACTTACCATCCTCCTTCCCTTTCACCTCCCATTACGGGTGGCATTAGTGGCATATTTGAGCCTTTTCTCAAGTCACAACTACGTCTCAACCATTGTAACACCCCAAATTTCACCTTGAAAATACATACTTACTCTTAATTCACACACTCATATGTATTTTCCATATCCAGTTACACCTCATTGTGTACTCTCTTTTAAACCCTTTTTTTCCTAAGTTTAGTGGCATATTTGAGCCTTTTCCCAAGCCAAAACTACGTCTCAACCATTGTAACACCACAAATTTCACCATGAAAATACATACACACTCTTCATTCACACATTCATATGTACATTCCATATCCAGTTATACCTTAATAGTGTACTCTCTTTTAAACCCCTTTTTTTCCTAAATAAATAGTCATTTTCCCAAGCCATGACCATGTCCCAAGCATTGTATCACTCCAAATTCACCATGAAATCACATTACATACTCCAAATGTACTTTTTGTATTTTTACCCTTAAAATCGGATAACAATTAAATTTGTAAGGGGTTACAATGATATGTGATTTCACTTGGCACAAATTGATAAATATGATAATTAATGTTAGTAATTGACTGTAAAATAAAGTAAACCAGTATAAAGTGAAACTTGGCCCTCGAGCCAGATCGCCCTCGAACCGACTGAATGTATAATTAAGAAATATGAATTGAACTGAAGAACAAGAGAGCTTAAGAGAGAAAAATGTATTGTATTGCTTTGTTATGCGAGAATTAGATGATTACAAATGATTAGAACCCCCTTTTATATAGTAGAGAAATTCTACTTATGATACAATTCTAAATACAGAAGGAAATCTCATGATTGGCTAAATAACTGTTCTTGATTCGATTCATGCCGATATATCCGCCATGATCCTTTCCTGGTCACGAATATCTCGTATTTTTGTTAGTAGCCTTTCTTCGGTCTCGCTCAATGTCTATCCCCTTTGGTCTCGATCTTGGCTGGTCTCGATCTTGGTTAGTACTGCAAATCCCGAGCTTGGTACCGCACGTTTATGTATCGTTCTGATATAACACGGGACAGATACTCGGCCTACCATCCTGGTCTCGATAAATCAAAAAAAATCAGGTGAGCCCAATTTTGACCGTATACAAATAGTCCCCTCATTTTTTGAAGTGTAATGACAAGAAACGAATTGAGTCTCCAAAATTCTCCCCGATTTTTCATGACGTCAGCAAACGTCCCGCCGGTACAGTTCCCTAGGAATTTAATGTGTGTCAGTCGATGGTCGGCCACTACCAGCTTTGAACCGTCGCCGTAAAACCAATAAATAGGTCCATTTTCCATTCTTTCAAACTTTACTTTCAATATATTTTACTTTAGTCTTCAAAATTCTTTGCACTCTTCAAGCTTCTATCTTATGGTCTTTGAGTTCCTTTGTTTGTTCCTTCTAAAATACCAAATATCACAATCTCAATTCTTCTTTGCCCTCAAAAACTAAATGGCTAAGGCGTCAAAAACTGTTCCACATAAAGAAATCTCTCCCTCGTCTCGGCCGGCCGGCGAGAAAACAATGGCGGAGCCACGCCCTGAGGAGTTGGTTCCGGGGGGTGTCATTAGTTCCGACTTCAAAGTCGAGAAAACATCATCGCGAACCGGTATCGAGATATATATGCTCGATATCCAAAAGCTTTCTTGACCAAGTGAAGAAACACTACAACTGGGGAAACAAAGAGGTTGTGATACCGGCCCTAGAAGAAGCAATCACTACCCACGTGGAAGGGTTTTTGAGTGTTTACACTTACCCTTTTACGCTAGGTCCCCTCGATCCAGTCATCATAGACTTCTGCAAGAAGTATCAAGTGACCCTCGGCCAAATTCACCCCTCCTTTTGGGGGATTGTAATACTGCTCATTTTCTTTGTGAGCAAAATCGACGGGCTTCTTTTTATCCTCAATCATCTAATACGGTTGTATAGCCCTCGACTTTATCGAGGTGAGATAATAAAACTTTAATGTCGGACCAGCAAGACTCTCATCTCGAGCATAGACGAGGATAGATACCAAGGTTGGATGGGTGTGTTCATCCGAGTGAGGACCACGGACCTAATTCCGGCTGAGAGCATGCCATTTCCCGAGAGATGGAATATGAAACGTAAGTATGACTGCATTTTTAATTTCTATTTTTTATTTTTACTTCATCGACTTCCCTTATCGGTGTTTTTCCCGGTTTAGCTTTTGCCTGGATGCTGGGTGATGTTCCTCATCTCGAGAGTTGGGTTAGGAGCCTGGTCTCGACATCAACACATGTTGAGCGCGCATGGTGAGATTTATCAAAGGGCCGGTGGGAGGCCAAGAATCATGGTAAGCCTTATTCCTACCTTTAACGATTTGGTCATTATAAAACACTTTTCCGAGCTTATCCAGTTTCTTTTTTCGCATGTCTCGGAAAAGATGCGAGGATGAGGCCCTCGTCTGATGATGAAGAAGCCTCACTCCCTATCTCAAAGTCGGAAAAGGAGAGCAAGAGGAAGAGGACTTCGACCTCCGAGAGGCAAGAGCCCAAAATGAGAGTGGCTCGTAAACCTAATAAGAGTGTTATACCCCTGTCTGTGGAATCAGCCCAACTTCTAAGGGAGGAAGAATAATAAGAAGAAAAAGAGGATGATTCCGGACTGGTGGCTCGAGCACGAGCTAATAACAAGGCTCAAAAGTCCACTGGACCGGTAGAAGCTGAAAGTATTCTACCCCGACCTGATAGGGTCCAAGGGGAAGATTCAGCTGAAGTCCCCGGTCGGCTGAAGCTGAAGGTGCCTCACCTCGGGGTAAGAAGGCTACTGAGGAGGTGGTGGATGTAACTATGGAGGTCGGGATCGAGGTTCCTCAAGACAGAGAGAATTCCCCAAAAGATCCACTTGCGGAAATAGAAACTAGAGACTCCCTATCATTTCTTCATTCTCCGAGGAAATGATTTGGGAGGCTAGGGCCGTAAAGACTTCTCATGCAGAAGGAATCCATGGAGAGGAGGACCCTTTCCGTGGTTATTTTGCTTGGGTCGACGATGTCGCAGGTCTGAGCGACTTGGAGGTACTGAGGAAGAGCTTGAGCGAAACTTCCTCGAATTTCAGACTGACCAGCCAGTTCCCGGCCCCTAGTGTCTATCCCATATGCAAACGAACGATCATCATCACGGTCCCGGAGGATGCACGAGTTCTTGCAGCCCCATTACGGGTGGCTAGTTATCTTTGGAGTTTGGTTACCGAGGAATACCAAGCTCTGATGGACGAGATGGGAGCGCCTTATCCTTTTAAGGAGGCCCAAAAAGCTCTGAACCGGGTAAGCCCTTATTTCCTTTGTTAGTACCCATTTTTATACTGAGTTTTTCTCTTCTCGTCTAATTCTTTTTTTTCTATTTTTTTAGGCCTTGGTGCTTCATCACGAAGATTTCTTTCGATCTCGATGGGAGCTGAGCCAATATGAGGCCAAAATCATAGGGCTTACTGAGGAGAAAAATGCCCCCAAGCTTCTCAGTGAGCAAAGAGAAGATGAAGCAAAGGTCCTTCAAGCCAAGCTAGTTGCGGCTCAAAAAAAACAAATTGATCTCATCGAGCAAGTAAGAAGAATCTTAGAAGTTTATGACACTGATTCGGGCGTGACGGCTAACAGTTTGATCCCACAGGTCCAGCAAAAGCTCGAGATCAAGTGGATGCGATGAAGGAGGAGACCATAGCATGGAAGAAAAACATGGACCGACTTGCCTCAGAAAAGGAGGCTGCTCGAGCTCAACTGTCCTCGGCTGAAAGCCAACTCCAAAGCATGAAAGAGAAGAACTTGGTGCAAGCCAATAAAATTGAGAAGTTCCAGTCTCAGTTGGGTTCAGCAACTTCCGATTGAAAGAAGATGGTCACAGAACTTGGAGTGGCCAAATCTGAGGCTGAAACGGCCAAGGCTGATGATGAGGAAATTATATCCGTCTACAGATCTAACGCCGAAGTTTCTCAAGCTCGACCAAAGGAGGTTGCTGAAGTTGCTCAGGTTCGAGCACATTGTATTGCCGAGCATGCCAAATGTCAGTCTCGAAGGTAGACTCTCGAGGATATCCACGCTCGTGGCTTCGATTTTACTGCCGAAATCAAGAATGCAAAAGAGCTTGAAGCTTAAGCATTGGTCTCTCCCGATGATGATGATTCTGGGAGCATGAGCGGGTCCGAGAGTGGAGAAGACCCCGAGAGTGAAGATGTTGGTCCTAGAGAATACTAGACCCTTAGGATATATATCTTTCTTTTATGCCTCTTTTTTGGATTTTTTAATAGAGTTCCGATCGGGCCATGCTTCCATTGTAAATATCTTTTGACATATATATAAAAAAAATTCTTCATTTCCGTCTTGTGAAATTTTACTTCATTTCTGCCTTATGAAATTATATTCTAAGGTTCGGGGTTCAGGCAATTCGATCGAAACCGAACTAGCATAGCCTTTATGATCGAGTAAGTGCTTGCTCGAACTCGAGGTGAGGTAACCCTTAGGTTTTTGTTTGAGCGAGGACGATTTCTTGAACTCAAAGCAAAAATAGCCCTTACGCTTTCGTACTAGGCCGATATGGCTTTGTAAAAAAGAAATGTTTATGGCTTTCTCCCCCTTTTCGGCTTGGAAAAGTTTTTCATCATTTGCATTTGTAAAATTTGTAATGCCTTAGCATGAAATAAGGAATTGTTTGACAGTTTGAACATTTTTTAACCCGTTAGAGTTTTCAAGGCTTGATATTATCGAAGCCCTTTATGATTTTGCCGAGGGTAGCCTTTTTAACCGATTTATGAAAAAATTCGAAGGCCTGTTTTATTTATGGAATTCGGACGTCTCCGAATCGTGTTAATTTGGTCGTAGCCTCTTTAATTCGGGATTTGCCTCTTGGGCTTATTTTCCCATTTCACTTCGAGCTTTTCTGAAGTGTTAGTCCCCGAGTGGGGTGGTCGTGGCCTATAAAAATCGAGGGTTGACTTTAAGGTCTTACGATCTTGAAGTTTTAATAATTCGATCTCGTCTATTTTTTGAATGACAGTCCCTGAGCGTGGAGGTAATTATTCGAACTCCAGTTGTGATCGGCCCTTAGGCCTGTTTACACAATAGATCGAGAATATAAAATTGTAAAGTAGAAAATTTTTCTAAGGCACGAGATATCGGCAAGGAAAAATACTTATCTTTATAAAAGATCATACATGCGTACATGATTGGCATCAGGGCTCGAGCAACCTATATGGGAACAATTCAGTTGATCGTTTGGCCTTTACAAATTTTACCTATTGAGACCATGTTGCCATGAAGTAATTTCCTCGCAACAAAGTTGACATTCGAGGGAAATCCCCCCCAGTATTCGAGGTTTATTGTAAAGAAGCCTCAGATACTGTTGAATTGTTCTAATTTAGCATGATCAATGGTTCCCTCGTTAAAAACCTCGCCGGAAAACCCATTTAGGACAAAAACGGTCTAAGGGAAAAGAGTGCAACGCGTGCTTTCAGACCTAAAAACCTTGTGTTGAAGATTCCATCATCGTTCCTGATCGAACATCTGTAATGGTTAGTTTAAAATATAAATGAAAATGGAAGGGTCGTACCTTAGTAGTATCGTTTTAGGAGAGATACGTTCCAATTGCTCGGTAATTATTCATCGTTCATCGTGTCGAGCTTGTAAGATCCTTTTCCGATGATTCCAAGGACCTGATACAGTCCCTCCCAGTTCGGACCTAGTTTTCCTTTATTTAGATTTCGGGTGTTGAGGGTGACTTTTCTTAGCACCAAGTCCCTGATGTTAAAATGTCGAAGATTGGCTCTTCGATTGTAGTACCTTTCGATCCGCTATTTTTGTGCGGCCATTCGAACGAAGAAGGTTTTGCGTCTTTCGTCCAACAATTCAAGGCTCGTATTCATGGCCTCGTGATTTGATTCCTCTGTTGCATATCAGAACCTCGGGCTAGGCTCTCCAACCTCGACCAGGATAAGAGCTTCGGCACCATAGACTAATGAGAACGGCGTTTCTCCCGTACTAAACTTCGACGTTGTGCGGTATGCCAAAGAACCTCGAGAAGTATCTCTCTCCACTTTCCTTTGGCGTCGGACAACCTCTTCTTATTATTTTGAATAATGGTTTTGTTGGTCGATTCGGCTTGTCCGTTCCCATTAGGGTGATAAGATGTCGATAAAATTCTTTTGATCTTGTGATGCTCGAGAAATTTGGTTACTTTGTTGTCGATGAATTGTTTTCCGTTATCATATACGATCTCGGCAGGCATCCCCAATCGACATATAATGTGGTCCCAAATGCAAATGAAGTCTACGACTTTCTTTTCTCTGACTTTCTCGAAAGCCTATGCTTCAACCCACTTAGAAAAATAATCAGTCATAAATAAAATGAGCTTTACCTGGGGCCGACGGGAGAGGGCTGACAATGTCCATTCCCCATTTCATGGACGACCATGGGGATAAGACCGAGTGGAGCTGCTCTCCGGGCTGGTGAATCATTGGCGCATACCTTTGACATTTGTCGCACTTTCGAACGAACTCCTTTGAATATTTCTCTATGTCAATCCAATAATACCCTGCTCTGATTACTTTGTGGACCAACGACTCGGCACCGAATGATTTCCACAAGTAACCTCGTGAATTTCTCGTAGGACGTATTCTGTATCTCTCGGTCCCAAACATATTGCCAATGGTCCATCGAACATCCTTCTAAACAACATTCCGTCTTCGGACAAAGTGAACCGTGCTGCCTTCGTACGTAGAGCTATCGAATCATTTGGATCTAATGGAAGTTTCCCGTTCTTTAAGTATTATATGTACTTGTTTCTCTAGTCCCAGGTCAGACTTTTGGAGTTTATTTCGACGTGTCCTTCTTCGATCACCGATCTCATAAGTTGTACGACGGTCCCCAAGTTGAGTTCGTCGTCTTCGACCAATGACCCTAAGTTTGCAAGAGCGTCCGTCTCGTTGTTGTGTTCTCGAGGTAAATATTATAAGGTCCATTATTTAAATCGATATAGAGTTACCTGTAGTTTATCCAAGTACCTCTGCATTCGGTCTTCTCGGACCTCGAAAGCCCTATTAACTTGGTTTACCACGAGGAGAGAATCACATTTGGCCTCGATGACCTCTGCTCCCAAGATTTTAGCCAACTCGAGACCTGCAATCATGGACTCATACTTGGCCTCGTTGTTAGTTAATTTCAAACTCATGATAGATTGTCTAAAAATATTACCCGTGGATGGTTTTAGAACGATACCCAACTCGGCCCCTTCGCGTTCGAAGTGCTGCCCATGAAGAGGGTCCACACCCCCGATGATGTACCCAATTTTAATAACAGTTCTCTTTCAACCTCGGGTACGAGGGCTGGCATGAAGTCGGCCGCGAAGTTTGCCAAAATTTGAGACTTGATGGCTGTTCGGGGTCAATACTCAATATCGTACCCACTGATCTAAACGGCCCATTTGACCAATCGACCCGAAAGTTCGGGTTTGTGCAAAATATTGCGAAGAGGATAGGTAGTTACAACACATATTGGATGACATTGGAGGTACAGTTTTAATTTCTTAGAGGCGCTTATTAAAGCAAGCGCTAATTTTTCTATGTGTGAAAATCTGGTTTTGGCCTCACCTAAGGTCCGACTAACATAATAAACAGGGAATTGCATACCTTGTTCTTCTCGAACTAGGACTCCACTTACCGTTATTTCCGAGACTGCCAGGTACAAGTAGAGTTGCTCGTCTGCTTTTGGGGTGTGAAGCAGTCGCGGGCTCGATAAGTATCGTTTTAGTTCCTCCAAGTCCTGTTGGCACTTTGGAGTCCATGCAAAGCTACTCTTCTTCTTAAGCAGTGAGAAGAATCGGTGACTCATATCCGAGGACCTCGAAATGAATTGCCCTAGGGTGGCTATGCGCCCCATTAGCCTTTGTATAGCCTTGACATTTTCTACGACCGTGATATCCTCAAGAGCTTTGATTTTATCAGTGTTGATCTCGATCCCCCAATTAGATACCATGAAGCCAAGGAACTTTTCCGAGCCGACCCCGAACGCACACTTTTCTGGGTTGAGCATCATATTGTGCTTTCTCAGTATATCGAAACTCTCCTGCAAATGTTTCAAATGGTCCTCTCCTCACAGGGACTTAACTAACATGTCATCAATATAAACTTCCATTGATTTTCCTATTTGTTCTTCGAACATTCGATTTACTAGGCATTGATAAGTTGCACAAGCATTTTTTAGTCTGAATGGCATTACATTATAACAGTAGGTGCCGTATTTAGTGATAAACGATATCTTTTCCTGATCCTCCAGGTTTATCTGTATTTGGTTGTACCCGTAGTATGCATCGAGAAAACTTAGAATCTCATGGACGGTCATGGCATCGATCATACGGCCGATATTCGGCAAAGGAAAAGAATCCTCAGGGCATGCTTTGTTCAAGTCTTTATAATCTATGCACATTCTAAGTTTATTTCCCTTCTTAGGGACTACCACTATGTTTGCTAACCATTCAGTATATTTTACTTCCCGAACGAACCCTATTTTGAGAATTTTGGTTACCTCGTCCTTGATGAATGCATGCTTAACCTCGGACTGGGGCCTTCTTTTTTTCTTTACTAGACGGAACTTTGGGTCCAGGCTTAATCGATGGGTAGTGATCTCCGGTGGGAACCCTGTCATATCGAGATGGGACCAAGCAAATTAATCCATGTTATCTAAAAGGAATTGAATAAGTTTTTTCCCTGAGCTCGGGAGTTCACCCCGTACCCAGGTATACCTTTTGTTCGCGAAGATACTCGATCAGTATGACTTGTTCCAGCTCTTCGACCATCGATTTTGTGGCGTCGGAGTCATCGGGAATTATGAAAGATCGGGGGATCCAATACTCATCATCCTCCTCTGTCCCCTGCTCCTCCAATTGAGTCAAGGCTGGCATCTGTGGTTGCTATTTGGCCTCTTGTTTTCCCTTCGAATCTGAAACCTTTGTTTATGAGATTGCCAAGACCGGTATCACTTTATTGACTACAAACATCTCCTTGGTGGCAGGTTTCTCTCCGTACACCATTTTGACTCCCTCCAGCATCGGGAACTTCAGAACTTGGTGAAGGATCGAGGGTATTGCCCTCATATTATGGATCCAGGGCCTTCCGATCATGGTGTTTTACCTCATGTCACCCTCGATCACATGGAACTTTATTTCTTGGATAGTCCCGGCCACGTTCACTGGAAAGATAATTTCACCTTTGGTGGTTTCAATCGCCATGTTGAAACCGTTAAGAACCCGAGTTGCAGGCATAATTTGATCATGTAGGCCGAGCTGCTCTACGACCCTCGATCGAATGATGTTGGCCGAGCTAGCTAGGTCAATCAAAACACGTTTAACTTGAATTTATTCATAAGAAGATATATTACCAGTACGTCGTTGTGGGGTTGTGAGATCCCTTCTGCATCCTCTTCATTGAAAGACAAGGTCCCTTCCGGTACATAATCCCGATTTCGATTTTCTCTCGTGATCGACACCTTGGTTCGCTTGATACGGGTCCCTGTGGAACATTGACCCTGCCAACGATCAAGTGAATCATGTGTTGTGGTTCTTCTTGTTCATTCTTCCTGTTTGCATCCCTGTCCTTGAAGTGGTTCTTAGCTCAGTCGCTCTAGAATTTTCGAAGATGACCCTCGTTAAACAAACGGGCTACTTCCTCCCTCAGTTGTCTACAGTCCTGTGTTCTATGACCATGAGTACCATGATATTTGCACATTTGGTTAGGATTTCTTTGGGCCAGATCGGTCTGTAGGGATCGGGGCCACCTGGTGTTTTTGATCCGCCCTATGGCCGATACAATAGTTGATGCATCAACATTGAAGTTGTAATCCAATAGTCGTGGTGCTTCTGTAGGATCGACATTTCTATCAAAAAACACCCTTACTCATGAGCCCTCAGGAGCTCTGTCCTCGATCATTTCTTCGATTATTTCAAACGTGGTTGCGTCCAGGACCGTTGTTTCTCCGATCTCCACCGTATGGTTGATCCGATATCTGTTTGATCGTCGTTCTCTGGCAATATCCCTTTGAATTCTGCCGACGGGCATGTTTGGATAAACGGGCCCGGAAGGAGTTCCCAACTGATCTTCCTCGACCCTGATTTTTGACTGGTACCGATTGTGCACGTTGACCCAGGTTACAGCTGCCTAATCGATCAAATTCATTTTTAAGTGTCGTGAGGCCACCAAAATTCATATGTTCATCCCTTGAGTGAAAGCCTGGACGGCCCAATCATCTACGACCGGGGTTAGGTCCATACGTTCCATCTGGAACCGAGATACGAACTCTCTAAGCATTTCGTTGTCTTTCTGCTTCACTTTGAAGAGGTCCGACCTCCTAGTCTAGACCTTTATGGCTCTGGTGTGTGCTTTGACGAAGGAATCTGTGAGCATGGCAAAGGAATCAATGGAGTTGGGCGGCAAATTATGGTACCATATCATCGCCCCCTTCGATAAAGTTTCTCCGAACTTCTTCAGCAGAACGGACTCAATCTCATCATCCTCTAAATCGTTCCCCTTTATTGCGCATTTGTAAGAAGTGACATGCCCATTGGGGTCGGTAGTTCCATTATACTTGGGAATTTCTGGCATGCGGAATTTCTTTGTAATGGGCTTAGGAGCCACGCTCGGGGGAAAGACTTTTGTATGAACTTCTTTGAATCCAAACCCTTCAGAATTGGTGGTGGCCCCGGAATTTGATCAACTCGGGAGTTATACGTATCCATTTTTTTGTCACTTGCTTCAATCTTCTTCTCCCCTGATTCAATTCGCCTCGTGAGCTCCTCTAGAATTTTCATAATAGTGGGGTCAGTCCCTGATTCATTCACGTTTGGCTTCTCCGGTATTAGTTCGGCCCCGTGAACAACTTCTAGTGAGGGCTTAGGTTCGTCCCTACTGGGTGCGTGGTTCTGATCTTGGAGTTGTGCTATGGCATCTTGTTGAGCTTGCAACATTTAAAATATTAATCGAAGGTTGACTCCGCCGTTTTCGCCTCCCTATGTATTCTGACCGGCTGATCAAACATCTCTGCGGGCGCTATTTTTCGGGTCGACGCCAGATTCGCATTCAGGGCAACATGGGAACTGACGTCGATGGGATCTGCAGTCGGTACTCCATCGAGGTCAGCCTGAGGTACTTCGATCCCTGGGGCGGCTATTGTCGTTTTCCCCTTGAAAATCAAGGCCATTGTCGGCGTGTGTGGGTACTGTTAGAGAGTTCGACATGCAGATTCTGAAATCAAAAACACTTATGAGAACAAGCGTAAAGCAGCGTGTGTTATAAGAATTAGTACCAAGCAATCACTATTATCCTTATTCCCACGGTGGGCGCCAAACAGTTTACCCTTAAAATCGGAAAACAATTAAATTTATAAGTGGTTTTAAGGATATGTGATTTCACCTAGCACAAATTGATTAAATAGGATAATTAATGCTAGAAATTGACTGTAAAATAAAGCAAACCAGTATAAAGTCAAACTTGGCCCTCGAGCTAGTTCGCCCTCGAACAGGCTGAATGTATACTTAAGAAATATGAACTGAACCGAAAGAACAAGAGAGCTTAAGAGAGAAAACTGTTTGTATTGATTTGTTATGCGAGAATTAGATGATTACAAATGATTAGAACTTCCCTTCCCCTTTATATAGTAGAGGAATTCTATTTATGGTACAATTCTAAATACAGAAGGAAATCTCATGATTGCATAAATAACCGTTCTTGATTCGATTTGTGCCGAGATTTTCGTCATGATCCTTGCCCGGTCAAGGATATCTTGGCTTTCCGTTAGTAGGCTTTCTCCAGTCTCGCTCGATGTCTATCCCGCTTGGTCTCGATCCTGGCTGGTCTCGATCTTGGTTGGTACTTCGAATCCCGAACTTGGTACCGCACCTCTATGTCTCGGTCTAATATAATACGGGACCGATACTCGACCTACTATCCTGGTCTCGATTAATCAAACAAAATCGGGTGATCCCGATTTTGACCGTATATATGTACCCAAATACACCTCATTAATGTACTCTCTTTTAAGCCCGTGTCTTTTTTTCTTAAATAAACTTTATGTGTTTTTTAAATCTTTTTAAGAGCTAATGTACGAGATATTTTTGAATGATGTAAAATAGGATTAGATTCACAGTCCAATTAAATTAAATAAATAAAAATTCCATGTAAAATTATAATGTTATAGTACAAGGGACAAAATTGTCCGTATACTTGTTACATAAAGATATTAGTTTATTGCATAAAATGAGGTTTTATATAGGAAATAATTCGAATGACAACAAATTTGTTACCCAAGAAAATTATGTAATACAATAGGGAAAAAACTCAAATATGCCACCTGATGAAATGGCTCTCATATGCCACTCGTAAAGAGAGGGTGCCATGTGGCAAAATCTAGTAGCAGTAGAATTCCGTTAGTAGATAATGGCGTCTGAACCAATAGTGTAATATTAGTGGCATGAATAGGTCCAACTTTTTACGGATGGCATAGATGAGCCATTTATTAAAGTTTAATGGCATATTTGAGCCTTTTCCGTACATATATTTTCCAGTTTTTGTTTGGACTCCTCTTTTTAGCTTATTGTCTCCGAGATTGCTTTGCTTCTTTCTTTTTCTGCTTGAAACCGTTGTCTGAACGCGTTCCATTGCCAGGAAAGAAAGGAAAAAGGGAGTGTTGCACATGGATTTCTGTTAGGAAAAAAGGAGTGTTGCACGTGGATTTCTGTTGCACTCACTATCTTCAAAGCGAGATAGATTTCCAAAAAGACAAGGTAACTATTGAGTAATAACACCAATAATTCACTGTTATGCAGGGGCAAAATTTCTTACAAAGCCACTTCTGTCCACACTAACAACGCAATTTCAGCCCAAATTAGAAAAATAATATCTTTGAACACCTCAAACTTACTCCTGATAGTGGGCCTAGAAAAAGGTGTAATGGAAAAGACTTACAATTCGCTTGGCAACTCATCATCTCGACTAAAACCAAAAAAAGGAAAAAATAATAAGCCAATCAGATCTTGAACAGCATATCAAAACATAGTACGCAAGTCTTAAACCCTTCACTTGACTTTGCCACGAAGCAAAGCCAAATTACCAGAATATACTTGTTTCGTAAAACACTATTGGCTAAACACGCTATATCCTGTATTTCTAACTTAAACCTTCAGATGCAAAACCTGCACTACATTCCTTGACAGAGTCTCCATTCCTTCCGTCTTACTTGTGGTAGAGATATACCAAGGAGAAAATAAGGAAACCAGCCATCTACAATACAAAGAAATGGGAATGATCACAAAAATATTCATCTGCGAGCAAGACAAAAACAATTTAAATGGTATAACTATAGAAAGATGGCCACAACACATTATTGTTTGAGTGAGGAATGTAATAAAATCAATCGGAGCAAGTCAGCAAAATAATGTGTGTGTGTGTGTGGAGGGGGGGAG
>ML411922.1:5837-21078 GCA_005239525.1 Nicotiana knightiana | reverse complement strand
TTAATATTTATAGCAAAATAGTATAGAATTTGGGTGTGGTCAAAAAATAGTTGTTCACACTTATTGGTGAAAACCCAAATGGGCACCATAGGGCAACGGTGAGTAGAGAAATGAGAGAGGTCAGTTAGAGAAAACCCACAAAGGGAGCTACTAGCCGAATGAGGGTCTTCGATACCCCGGCATGAGCACGTCCAAGATTTGATGAAGGAGGTATGCGAGCAATTCAAAATTATGCATCTCCATTCTACCCCTTACCGGCCAAAAGCCAATGGAGCCGTTGAAGCGGCGAACAAGAACATCAAGAAGATTCTTAGGAAGATGACCCAAAGTTCCAGACAATGGCATGAAAAGTTTTCTTTTGCTCTTTTGGGATACCACACAACTGCTCGCACATCTGTTGGTGCAACTCCTTATCTGTTGATATATGGAACATAAGTTGTAATACCGGCTGAAGTCAAAATTCCCTCTCTTCGAGTCATTGCAGAGTCGGATATTGAAGATACAGAATGGGTAAAGACCCGATTAGAACAACTAATGCTGATTGATGAAAACCAAATAGCAGCAGTATGCTTTGGCCAGTTATACCAGCAAAGAATGGCACGCGCTTACAACAAGAAAGTGCATCCAAGGCACTTCGAGGTGGGCCAACTCGTTCTGAAATGCATTCTTCCACACCAAGTAGAAGCTAAAGGAAATGAGAGAGTCTTATTGGTGAAAAACCAAATGGGCACTGTAAGGCGACAGTGAGCAGAGAAATGAGAGAGTCTTATTGGTGAAAACCCAAATAGGCACTGTAAGGCAACAACAAACAGAGAAATGAGAGTCTTATTGGTGAAAATCCAAATGGGCACCATAGGGCGACGGTGAGTAAAGAAATGAGAGAGGTCAATTAGCGAAAACCCGCAAAGGGAGCTACTAGCCGAATGAGGGTCTTTGATACCCCGGTATGAGCCATCCAAGACAGTTTCAAGATGAACCTTTGCGATGGATATTGAGAATTAGACAGCTCAGACGGATCAGGCGTCTAGTTCAAAATGCATGTCATGATTTATTGAAGTCGGCACATACTTCCAGATAAGTCTCCCTGTTCTTTACCACAAAATGGACGTCTTTTGTTTAAGCACAATTCTTTTGGACCTTCAAGTATTCTTCTATTTTTACCCATAATTTTCTTTGAGTTCCTTTCGGTCTAATCTTTCGTCAAAGGCGAAGAAAACAAATGGATGCAAAACTGGCTACAGTTTCCCCGTAATATCGAGCACAATTTGGGGCATATACGGAATTGACGAAGGCACGAATCCGTCTGTGATCTCATTTGACAAGGCGAACAAAGTGTCCCAAAGAAACTGAAAAGGTTGCCTAAGCAAGAACTCTTCATGAGAAAAGTTGATAAGCACTGCAGACACCAACCGGTACTAGGTGCAAGACAACTGAGTTTGATTTTTAAAGAAAAGTGCATTGCCTCGGAGACAAAGGTCGCGATACCAAGGACGTCTGGGTATGAAACAGTTCGGGGAAACATTGGAAAGCCAAGGTCTCCAAAAAATGATACAGATCAGCCGAGCATCTCGGTACCATACTAATAGAATCAGTTCTTCAGCTGCGGAGAGACCGTGAAGTCAAACCACAATAGGGCATCAAGGCCGCAAACCAACCACCACTTTGAAAACTCATAAATTTTTCTTTGTTTGAAGCAGGAACAGAGCAGTGCATAATGGCGATTCTTAAAGGACGAATGTCACCCAACGTAAGCTCCTTAAAATCTCCATTTTTCTTTTTAGCATGCATCACTACTATTCAT
Organism: Nicotiana knightiana; assembly: GCA_005239525.1. NCBI lineage: Eukaryota > Viridiplantae > Streptophyta > Magnoliopsida > Solanales > Solanaceae > Nicotiana > Nicotiana knightiana. The sequence continues at coordinate 19,277 of ML411922.1, read as the reverse complement.
ACCTCCTAGTTTAGTAGCCTAACACAGGTAGGACCATTTCACCTAGGGGGATCCAGCTCGTAGTTTCGGGTAGAAGTACTCTTCGCTCAGGGTATTTTATGTAGCTTAACTCGGGTAGAGCCATTTTGCGCAGGGGATCCAGCTCATAGTTCCGGGTAGAAGTACTCTTCGCTCAGGTCATTTTACATAGCTTAACCCAGGTAGAACCATTTCGCCTATAGGAATTCAACGCTTTATCAGTAACACAGGGTACCAACCCCTGGTTATATTTCCTTCCAGTAATACAGGGTGCCAATCCCCGGTTACATTTTTTCCAGTAATACAAGGTGCCAATCCCTGGTTACAATTCCTTCCTAGTAATACAGGGTACCAACCCCTGGTTACATTCCTTCCCAGTAATACAGGGTACCAACCCCGTGTTACATTTTTCTTCCAGTAATACAGGGTGCCAATCCCTGGTTACAATTCCTTCCTAGTAATATAGAGTACCAACCCCTGCTTACATTTTCTTCCTAGTAATACAGGGTACCAACCCCTGGTTACATTCCTTCCCAGTGATACAGGTTGCCAACCCCTGGTTACATTCTTCTCCAGTAATACAGGGTACCAACCCTTGGTTACACTCCTTTATGGTAATACAGGGTACCAACCCGTGGTTGCATGTCCTTCCAGTAATACAGGGTACTAAACCCTGGTTACGTTCCTTCCCGGTGATACAGGGGGCCAACCCCTGGTTACTTTCCCTTTCATTAATACATGGTACCAACCCATGGTTACCTATCCTTTGGGTAATGTAAGGTACGTAATCCCTTGTTACAAATTTTTATCTCTCTTAGTCTGTTTATACTACTGTTTCTGTGTGCCTTTCAATATATTAGATAGTTTATAACTTTCTCTGATAACTCACAAAATTTTCCTAGTTCAAACTGGGGCAGAAAATTTTTGTTCGTTTTGTTCGTCTTTGATGGCTTTTTAGGCCCCGTCGTAGAGCACATGTGACGGTTAAAGCTTGCGGTTTCAGTGTCTCATCATAAGAAAGAAGTCTTTCGATCACAAGATGGTTGGAGTTAGCATTGACAATATGTCAGCAACCCAGCTTCTCAAGATTCCTCTTCTCAAATTCTGATCCAGAAAGCAAGCAATCGAGATTGAGTCACAATTTATTCTTCAAAGAGCATCAAGATCCAATCTAAGGTCGACACAAGCGAGCAAGTCAAAAATCAAGATTTGACTCCATAAGGCACATAGATAGGAATTTTGTAACTCTTAGTTTGCAGACATATGTAGTTCTCTTCTCTTTTCCTTCAATGTAAGCAGCAAGTAACAGTAACAACAACAACAACAGCAACAACAACATCAGTCTTAAATCTAGTGTCTGGTAGTCCCAGCTACCAAACTTTCCCAGAACTACACTGACCTGATTCCTTTGTAGCCAAGGATATGTAGGCAACCTCAGAAGCAAGGTTCGGTCACCTTTTTCAAAATGCTTCATCGTAGTGATGTGTGAGAAAAAATTAGTCATGGATTCACTTTTCTTTGCACGAAAACTCTTCATGTTCTCGAGCAAAGAGGGGCAACTGTGAATACCTAATTTTTGCATGCTTTTAATACTAGTATTTGGATAATTTTAATTGTTTGTGCACTTTTATTTGCATTCCTTTATTAAAAATACCAAAAATATTTTTTACCTTTCATTTGTATATTTTAGTTTTGTATCTTTAAATTATCTACACCAAAAAGGTCTTTCTTTTACTTGTATGCCTTCTTTAGGACTAAATAAAATAATTAGGGGTTAAGAGTTTGGGCTATTGTATTTTTAATTAAAATTGAGCCAAATTGGCCCAAAACTTGAGCCCAATTCGCCATACCCAGTCCAATTGAGGGTTGGCCAAGCCTTGGTTCAAAACGGCGTAGTTTCATGATGAAACTACGTCGTTTCATCAAGTGAAACCAAGACTCAATCTGAGCCTTTCCTTATTCTTGATCCAAAGGCCTAGATTTAAGTTCACTTGGCATATAAAAAACCTTTTAAGATCAGGATTTTTCCATTACACAAACCCTAGAGCCTCTCTCTTCTCTCCCACTCATCCTCTGCCGCCGCCGCCTCTCTCCATGGAGGCACCACCGCCTGCCGCCATCCAAACACCACTAGAACGTCACCCCCCACTCATCTCAACCTCCTCTCCATGAATCCGAACCCCAAATCCCCATAACCCCTCTCAATCTTCGTAGATCTACCCAAATCCAAAACCCTAGCCTTCTCTTCTTTTTGAAATTTATCAAGGTTGACCCACCTTTACCCTACGATACAAGCATAAACGGGTGTATCTCTTTGAGGACTACCTTTTGACCTTAGTTTCACCCTCAATCCCTCACCTTACCCCACTACCGCCACCTCTGCCGCCGTCCAGCCACCTCCATTGCCCGTCGCCTCATCCGTTGCTGCTTCTCCATCAGTTTTGTTTCTTTTTCTTTTTCAACCAAAGGCACTTGTTTCCTTTTGGCAAGGCGCCGAACTCTATTGGTTTAGCGTCTTCCAAAAATAAACATGCGCCTCGGGGTCGGAAAACCACCACTTGGCATCCTCGGCATCGTCTCGTTGTCGATTCGACGTCGAACGTCCCGGAATTTGGTATAAGCTCGCACCCCAATCTTTTCCCCTTTCTTTTTCGTAATTTTTGTTTTTATTTTATTAAGTTTAGGTTTTATTTTAATTTTTTGTTTTTCATTTGTTTGTTAATCCGTGATTGTTAGTTCGTGTTAGCTTCGATCATCAATATTAGTCGATTAATATTTTCGAATCATGTACTTAGTTGATTGTTTAGGTTTCTATTAATCGTTGTTCAATAGCTTATCAATGTTGTATTTCAGGCAGTGTTTCCTGATTCCAATCGTCTACCGTTAGTTCTCATAAGTCGATTGTCGTTAGTTTAGTTTGTTTGAATATTTAGGTCGATTACATATAAGTCTGTTTCTGTTTTGCTAGTTCTTAGTTGGTTTAATTTTGAGTATATAAGATGAATTTCAGTCATGTGTAGATAATAGCTGAATACTTTAGTTTAAATTACATGTTTGTTGGGTATTTTACTGTTTAAGCATGCTGAAAATGCAACTGCTATGTTTTGTGTCAGAATTTGGTGAAAATTGGACTATTTTGACACACAAAAGTTAGTCCTTTTGGACAGATTTTTGGTGAACTAAAATCTGTCCAAAAGGACTTATTTTTCCTACTTAAATATTTCATTCTTTCACACTTGAACACACATCTTGAGAGTGGCTTGAAGACAGAATCTACTACACAATTGCTGAACTTTTTTACACACTAAAAAAACACAAACTTTGAGAGTAAAAACCAACAACTGAACTTAAAGAAACCAAGCTGAAATTGTGAGCTTCATGAGTGCTTCTTAGAGTGAAAACCCTTTAAAAAAAAGTCTTTTAGAGTTGATTATGGGCTTCTTCTCTAAGATTTTGGAGTTGTTTGGATACGAATTTGCTGTTATTTTGCTCGTTTTCATTGCTATTTTTCTGCTACTTTGCTGCTGTTTCTGCTAATCTCACGGCTATCTTTTTATTCTGCGAACCAGGTAATTCCTGCGCCTTTGTATTGCAGATTTTTTTTTGATAGTAATAAGAAGATTCAAACTTGTCTGGATGGCTGGAGCATGATGTACTTGCTCTTTGCTTAAGAATAAATGTTGTACCTACGTATAAAAATATGTAAATATACAGTAGTTTTAGCTTTTAGAAGATAACTCTCTACTTATTGTTGTCTAGTTGTTGAGATGTCCATTTCTCACCTTATTGCACTTAAAATTCTTTAATTTATTTTAGGAGAGCATGCTATAGATGTGAATCTAATTTCTTTAGTTTACTATGTTGACACCTTTATTAGCTTGTTTTGGCATCTCCTTGCTTAGTTAATTTGTTAGTCTTCCTTGAAGTTATTCTCAAAAATATAAGAAATATATTTATTTGAGTTTTTCTTGAATCTTTGTTCGTTTATTAGCGTTAGATTTCAGTGAGCTTTTATCATGTTTCGGTTACTTCGTTTATTGAGGTGAATTGTTATTAACATCAAATTTGGTCAATTTCATGGTTAAGTTGAAATAAAGTTTATTTTGTGGGACTTAAAAGAGATTTGTGGTTTAACTGATGTAGGTTTCAATAACACACACGCGCGCGCACACACACACACACACACACACACACAACATATATATATATATATATAAATAAATTTTGATTTGTCCCATTATCTATATATAAAAATAAATTTTGATAGTAGTATATCATCTCCTCTAGAATAATTAATTAAATAGTCTAATGTCCTTTTTTTAATTAATCAACTTAAACGCTAGACAATTAGTAGGCGCACTTTAGCTCACGGAATAGCTTGTGTAGTGTGATATTTGACATTCAATAAACTAATTCAATAATCCCATGCCATACTCATTAGTTTCTAGTTGATTTTTTTTATTTAGTTAATTCTTTGCCAAAATTGCGGATTCGCTTGCGTAGCGCAATAGTTGACTTTTAAATTTTCAAGAGCTAATTTTCTCAAGTGTAGTAATTTTTCAAAGTATTACAAATTAATTAATTTTTTTATTCGATCACGCATTCGCTTGCGTAGCATGGTTCTGACAACGTAATATTATCCAAATTATTTTGTTTAGTAAGTCTAATAATCAAGAAGTAAGAGCGGATAGGTAAATCATAAAAGTCATGTAAATCACAGTTTGTCCATAATTAATTAAAGCCAGGTTTAAGTCAACAAAGCGACCATGCTAGAACCACGGGACTCGGGGAATGCCTTACACCTTTTCCCCGGTCAACAGAATTCCTTATCCGAACTTTGTTTTCGCAGACCAATAACAAAAGAGTCAAATCTTCCTTTGAATAGGGGTTCAAATAAAAGGTGACTTGGAACACCGGAAAAAATAAATTCCAAGTGGAGACTCTGAACAATAAAATAATCCCATTTCAAAATTTTCACTTCAATTGGAAAAATCCTTTAACCCACAACAATCCATAATACGCATAACATGCATCCTTTGGGGGTAGAAAAGGGGCGTGACAAAGCCTATAGGTGATAAATTAATCCTACTAGGCTCAATCCATCAAAAATCCAACCCAAATAAGTAAGTCCATCAGCTTCCCAATCTTAAAGACTTTCACTCTATTAAAACTACGATAACATATATAATAGTATGCCTGGAGGATTTCACATAGAGTTGTAATTTGCACTCTGTTTGAATTTTATGATCCATAATAGTGTGCAATGCGTAGTCTGTTTTTTTATAAATACAATATTTCCAAGAAGTCCGAAGTTTTGGAAAAAACAACAAATTCGCCAGTCCTATTATTACATAGAAAGAGCCCAATATGATAATGTTCAGACCGAAAACTGATTCGAAATAAATCGAACTGAAATTAGACAACCAAACTGAACCGAATTTATTTTAATTCGGTTTCGATTACTACTTTTACAAAATCAAAAACCAAATAACCGAATAAAATTTCTTCAAATCGATCCGACCAAAAGCCCACCCTTATCTGCAAGCATGGCAAAAGAATCAATAGAGTTGAGTGGTAAATTATGATACCATATCATTGTTCCCTTTGAGAGGGTCTCCCCGAATTTCTTCAATAATAAGGATTCGATCTCGTCGTCCTCAAGATCATTCCCTTTAATTGCATATGTGTAAGAAATGACATGCTCGTTGGGGTTGGTTGTTCCATTATACTTAGGAATTTCTAGCATGCAAAACTTCTTAGGGATCGGTTTTGATGCCGCGCTCGGGGGAAAGGGCCTTTGTACTAACTTCTTGGAATCCACACTCTTCAATATCAGTGGTGCCCCCGGGATTTGATCAACCCTGAAATTATAGGTTTCCACCTTCTTGTCATTTGCTTCGATCTTCTTTTCCCCCGATTCAACTTACTTTGTTAGTTCCTCGAGCATCTTCATGATTGCCGGATCGGTCCCTGATTCATTTCTGTTCGATCTCCTTGACTCCGATTCGGCCCTGTGAACAACTTCCTGGGACGGCTCGGGCTCGATCATGCTTGGTGCATGGTTCTGGTTTTGGAGTTGTGCTATTGCATCTTGTTGAGCCTGCAACATTTCGAAGATTACCCGAAGGCTGATTCCGCCTTCTTCACTGCCCTGTGTGCTCTTACCGACCGATCGAACATCCATGCGGACGCTACTCTCGGGATCGACGACCAAATTTGCATTAATGGAAACATGGGATCCGGCGTCGATTGGGTCTACGGACGGAACTCCATCGAGGTCAACTGGAGGTGCTTCGTTCACTGGGGCGGCTATGTTGTCATTTTCATCATGATGACCGAGGTCATTTTCCATGTGTACGGGTGTTGCTTGGGAGTTTGACATGTTGATCCTGGAATAAAATATACTAACAAGAACAAGTGTAAAATAGTGTGTGTTACGAAGGTTAGTACCAGGAAATCACTATTATCCTTAGCCCTATGGTAGACGCCAAACTATTTACCCTAAAACGGATAACAATTGAATTTATACGTGATTTTAAGGATACGTGAGATAACTTGACACAAACTGAAAAAATATATAAATTATTGAAATTGACTGTAAAAAGAAATAAATGCAAACCAAAACGTAACATATAGCTTTGGCCCTCGAGTTAGGTCACCCTCGAACCAAGCGAAGATTCTACTGATATATGAACAGAATAACAAAATATTAAAAGCTAAAAGAAGGTAGTGTATTGCTTTATATTGCGTGAATGTAATGTGTTTTACAAATGACCAGTCCCCTTTTATATAGTAGGGGAGTCCTACTTTAGTTACAACTTTAAATACAGTAATAAATCTCATGATTAGCTAATTAATCGGCCTCATCTTGATACATGCCGAGATTTCTGCCGTGATCCTTGCTCGATCACAGATATTCCGGCTTTCCGTTACTTGACCAGGTAAACTTCCTTCGGTCTTGCTCGATTTCTATTTTTCTTGGTCTCGATCTTGACCGATCTCGACCTTGATCGATCTCTGGGTAACGAGCTCAACAACCGAACTTCGCATCGTGACTCGATATAACACGAGGCCGAACTTTGACGTATCATGTTCCAGTATTGATTAGTCATACGAAGGGCAAACTTGTTTTGACCTCATACAAATTAAGTTATCATTGTAATATTTACTTGATATTGTTCTAGGAATGTATAAACTTCAAACTCATGAATCCGCACGAGAACACCAAAAGCTTTTCTTGTTTTGTTTTCTCTTTTTCTTTCCTTCTTTTTGGCTCTAGTGTCATTTTTCTGATCTCTAAAAAGATTATACTAGTGACTTCTTTACGTTCCATCATATCTTTCAAAGATTAATTTGGTCTCCTTCTTGAAATATCGGATCTATATTTTTTTTGGAATAACTGGTCATTGTTCCAACCAGAAAGTAAACATGTCATTCATTGAGTAAATCTGATTACCCCATTGAGGTAAATTCTTGATTATCCACTTTTATTCTCCGGGGAAAAACAGAAGCATAATGTATCGTTCATAAATATTTGAAAGAAAAACAAACTTCAATGATTCATAATCAAGGAAAGGAAAAAATTAAGTGGCTGTTTGGATATAAGAATTGTAAAATTCCAAAAAAGTGAAAAATAAATTCAAATAAAAATGGTATTTGAAAATTAGAGTTGTGTTTAGACATAAAATCAATTTTGGGTTGTTTTTGAATTTTTATGAGTGATCTGAAGTGAAAATTTTAAAAAATAACATTTTGGAATTTTTTAAATTTTCGAAAAATTTCGAAATTGATCTTCAAATGAAATTGAAAATTTTATGGCCAAACTCTAATTTCGAAAAAAAGTGAAAAAATTTCAGAAAAAAGTGAATTTTTTTTATTGCCAAACGGGCCCTAACTTTCTTCAATTTGTTTTACATAATTTCACATTATAATTTCTATTTCGACTTTCTTGGATACCCTTGCCTCTCACCAGGGGTGTTCAAATCGAATCGGAAAATAGTATCAAACCGAAAAGTCAAGCCAAACCGATTGAAAATTCCAATTATGTTTAATTTGGTTTAGTATTGAGTAAAAAAACCTGAACCAAACCAATATATAAATATATGGATATACTTCTAGGACTTTATATAGAATTTTTTAAAGAAATATTTATAAATATTTGTGATCCTCTCATGGGATGTAACATATATTTATTAGAACTATGAAGTGCATTTATTTTTATTTACTTTAAATAATATTTTGTATTAGCACTTTCTTATTAAGTGTTATTGAAATACATCAATCCATTTGTTCTTCCATAGTAATATGTCAAGATCTATTAAACACTTATATATTTTTTGAATTGAAATAATATTTTATTAGTAATTTTAAAATTAAATAGAATATATATTATTATTTAGGTTTATATTAATTTTTGTACTTAATTATTAACTTTGATTAACCTTGAAAGTTTATATCAATGAAAAAATATTGTTCGACCACTAAGAAAATAACTATTATGTGTTACTAAAAAATTCTCCCATAAGACTATTTTAACACATTATATGTTTGCAAGTTTTTTCAAATTTTCTAACCATATATTCACTTATCAAAATTTTATCTATAACTTTAACAAAGTAAGATTGAAATAATATTCATGTAAAATCCGAAAAACCAAAAACACTAAAATTGAAATAATATTCATGTAAAACTCGAAAAATTCAAAAAAATCAAACCAATCCAAATCGATATAATTGATTTTATTTAATTTTAATAAAAATTGAACCAACCCGACTCATGTACCCACTAGCTCTCACCAACAAAACTTGGATGATTGATAATTGAATATTTGGGAAGCACAACAAAAGGAAGGGACCTAGTAGCTGTTTCAAGATTCCACCTCTATGGGGATTTAGGTCCTACTAATATTTAGGATAACCCAAATAAGGGCTTATAATCATTTCTGATGAATATTCCAAAAACAAAAGAGATTAATTTAATAATGCTTTTTGTTTGTCCCAACTTTCGATTGATCTTCTCGTTTTCTTGATATATCTAATAAGTATCTTTAAAAAAATAAAAATAAAATTATATATATATATATATATATATATTTCAATGATCTCTAATAAGCTTAAGTAACTTATTTTAAATTCTATCTTTCTTTCAAGATTCCTTTGGTCTCTGTCCTTGTCCATAAAAGTTTTTATATCAATAAATGTTCGGAATAAATAAATAGTCATAATTCTTTAAAGTGATCCATAATAAGTGAACGTTCCATTTCATTGAGCAAATTCTTGATTACCCCTTTATAATTTAGTATTCAAATTAGTGAAAGTAATTCGTAAATTCTTGATCACCCCTTTATAAATTGTAATTTAGGATTCAAATTGCTCGCACATGTAAGTTTTATATATTCTTTCATTTCTGCGAACTTTTATAGAAACTTATTACTAATTTATATAACGTAATTTGATGTTTGTGATTGAATAATTAACGTAATCCGCTTGACTCAATTTTACTTATGAAATTAACTAATCAATTAACAAGTCGTTTCGCTGAGTATATAAATCAAATCAAACAAAATATACTTTTGGGTTTTTATTAGTTTTATCAGATTTCTCGATCTTTTTCAGTTTTTTTTTTCTCTTTGCATTTTATTTCCAGTAAGTACTATATCAAAGTAAAGAACCCATCGATTGTGCAATTTTTTTTTTTTTTTAAAACCTCCAGATTATGAAGTTGCTAAGCCATAGTGTTTAGTGCTTACCAACAAAAAATGCGATAATGGATAGAAATTAGGAGTCACAAAGTAATAAAACAAAAATTTGATGGACCTAATTGTAGTTTCAAGATTCATCTCTATGTGAATTTAGGACAATTATTGGTGATGAATACTCCAAAGTATGATTTTAATTAATACTATTTTGTTTGTCCCAATTTGGTCCAAACAAAAAATCAAATTTGGTTAGGAGTGCATTATCTTCTCTATCATCTACCAATGCATACCCTTACTTTATTTTTCTTTATGTTTTTTCGCTAATGAGGGGATTGGTTGGGGATCATCTCTATTCTCTGCAACGTATTAGGCTAATAAAAAATTACGCGACACAATAAATATAGTATTATATTTGCTATCGTAGTTATATTTTTAAAAAATTATCATTCGCAACTATATTTGAATTTTATAGCAAATTCAAATGTTTTACCGAAACAAGAGATTAATTGTCTTTAATTGAAACACAATAGCAATAAGCTCTTGTTGCTTAGTTTGTTAGAGTGCCATTTAGTGAGCGAAGGTGTTGAGTTCGACTCTCAATGAGAACATTCAATTCTTTTGTATTTTTGTGTTTCACCTTTATTGTATTCGCTGCATGAATAAATACAGTCGACACGGTGATACATGGTGTATATACATTGCACTACAGTTGATACATGTTCTATTGTTGTCTGAACGACTACAATTGATACAGGTAAGCAAAAGTGAACCTAGGATTTAATTATCACGGGAACACCATTTTAAAAATAAAATAAAAAAATTTAAGTTGTAGGGGCCGAAATTCGAACCTAGGTCCTAAAGAGAGTGTAGGTACTTAAGCGCTCCTACAAACCAACACCTCTCTCTAATTTTTGTGCTTTTAGGGGGGCCGCGTAGAATATTTAAGAATTACTCATTGTATATATAGATATATATGAAATATATATACAGTCTTTTTTGTCAAGGTTAACGGTTTCAGATGACCCCCCTCCTCCTTACGTTGGTCCGCCCCTGCAGGTAGTACTCATGGTTATATTTGTTGCGTGTCTGAACAAGTAACACAAGCCGGTAACAATTGAACAATAGACAGAGGCATATCTAGTACAAAATCTATGTGTTTAATCGAATTCATATTTTCCGTTCATACTTTGTATTTTTACCCAAAAATTCATTAAATATATATAAATAATAAATTTTAAACTCATTAAATTAGATCAGAAATGATAGAATTGCGAATTTGAACTCAACGGAGATTACCAAATGATTGAAGAAATTTTATATTTCTATTATGCATGTATGACCCCTCATATCCATTAAAATAATTTTGTCCTCTTTTACCAATATCTTTGAGTGCTCACTACCCACTCAAAAGCTCGAACCAATTTAATATAATATACCTAACATTCTTTTAGAAGATTGATTCCGTGAAAGTTGTATTGTAATCTAAGCTTTAATAAACCAACAATAATGAAATTGAAGCTACCTAACTGTTCTTGATTATATTCCAAGAACAATGATAATAGTAATAATAACTTCTCTTGATTAAAGAAATTCCAATTATATCTGATAAAAGATTTTTCTATCCGTGATGCATGCATGGAACTCAAAAAAGAACAAAAAAAAAAAGCAAAATTGTTGGAAAACTAATTTAAAGTTGTTGGAAACCTTAATTTTTTAAAATGTGATTTATTTAATTTATGTCTAAATAGAATTTGCAGTTAAAATATATATAAGAATATGATTTTTTGTTTCTAGTTGAAATAAGTTTTATAATATTATAATTAGGGGTATTAATAATTTATTTTACGTGTGGAGATCAGTTGAGAAAATAAAGACTTGTAGAGCTCATTCATAAATTTATAAATAAAATATTTTCCTTCACAAAAGAATGTTTGTGGTACCAGCCTACCATATATATATATATATATATATAAAATGATCTTTAGATATGTTATTATACTAAGTTAACACCCATTGTCACAAAGGAATGAAAAATTTAATAGCACTTACCTCGATTGTGTGTAGAAGAAAACAATCATTTGATTTCCAGGGCCAACATCCAAGATTTCTTTTAATTTCTATAATAATTACATAGAAACAGTAAGAATTTGGTTGTTCAATATCTCAAAGTACGCGTTGCGGACCGTTGCCATCAAAATTGTTTTAGCAATATCATTCATTTGGATAAAGTTCATATTTAACCACCCTAGAAATTTTTATTGTGAAAGAACCTGAAAATTCATTGTTTATAACGGTTAAATTTTACACATAGTGATATAACTCTAACTTTTTTATTTATTAAAGTCATATAGTTGTATTTTCTAACATAAAAATCACATGACTTTCATCGACTCACACAAAAGTCACAATTGCTGGAGTACTAAATTTTTTTACTCCATATGTTTTATTTTTTATTTTCAATTTAAGAAATAGTAATCCAATTTAAAAAGGACGGACACTCGACCCGACCCGACCCGATCCGACCCAAACTCATATGCATAAATTAAATATACTAAAGAAACATAAGCTAGGAGTCCGGAATCAAAATAATGTTCTTTCTGACACAAAGAACGAAAATAAGTGTAAAAAAAAAAAGACAACCAAACTATGTATAACGCCCAAAAACTGGGCGCTATACATTAACGATAACTCTGCCGCTAATGTATAGCGTCCAGTTTTTGGGCGCATTACTGCCAAAGCTGACTGTGTCAGGTATAGCGCCCAAAAACTGGACGCTATACATATTTTTTTTTAAAAACCCGTCTTCTTCTTCAAGACCGTCCCCCTCCCCAAAATTCTCCATTTTTTTACTCTCCCTTTCTGCTTCTGGTTCCCCCTCGCCCCACGCCAAGTTAAAAAAAAAATTGCGGGCCCCCCGTCACACAAAAGGTGTAGAACGTAGGTCCCACTTTCGAGTAGAGCTTCGTATTACTGTGGGTTCACACTTTCGGGGTCAAATTTTCAATCAATTTCTTTCCGAAACACTAAATCGAGGTATTTCGGTTTATTTTATGTTGAAACTTTTATAATAATGCATATTAGTTGATTTGAATGTGTTCTATTTCGTGTTCTATTTCGTTTTGTGTTTTTTTTGCGAAACTAGTATGTTAAATTTATCCGGACTTAATATTAGTATTTTATAAAAAAATATAAATTTGTCAAATTTGTCTGTTAATATCCGAATTTATATATATGTGTTTGCATGCCGTTTTGTGTTTTATTTGTGATTAAATGTATTTGTTGTTTATGTTTAGTTTAGATTATTTTTTAGCGTAGTAAAATGTAGACCCTTTTAGCGTAGTAAAATGTAGAGCCTTGTAGCGTAGTAAACTGTAGTATTTTAGCGAACAATCTTTTTAGTTTAAGTATCTTATAATGATAGTTGAAAATGCAAATTTATACAATTAAGTTATTAATTATACAAACACATGAAATTATAAAACAAACACACCTAATTATTAATGTTAGTTTGGTGCCACTAGGTCTCAAAATATCGAACCCGGAACCCATAGGTATATATATATATATATATATATATATATAATTTGTACAATTAAACAATTAAATAATTAAAAATTATGAATTTAAATTCACACAAAATTATAAAAATATTGAATTTGACACACATAATTATTAATGTTAGTTTGGTGCCACTGGGCCTCAAAATATCGAGCCCGGAACCCATA
>MDKJ01257219.1:0-27170 GCA_005239525.1 Nicotiana knightiana | reverse complement strand
GGCCTTCCGGTGCCCCACTTGGGCAATCAGGCTATAATGGCGTCACCTAATTTTATTTAGGACCATATCCCTTGATTTTGAAAAATTGAGTTGGACGCCATGAAGGTTGCCTACGTATCCCACACCAGTGAGAATCAAACAATGCGTAGTTCGGGAAAATTTTGACTGATTAAAAAATATACACCTACTCATTTTGTTTTGGAATATTATTTTTCAGAAATTTTTGCAGAGTTTCGGGATAAATACGAGGATTTTCAAAACAAGGTGAATTTTCTATTCTATCTCACTCTTGGTTTTTCTGTCCGTTTTTTTTTTATTTTAGCCGGTCAATACACAAGCTGAAACAGCTAAATGCATACGTAGCAGGTAAGATGCATTAGGGTAGTCTTTTATTTTTGGGTACACCTGTCCTAGATGGACCCAAACCCTGTGTTGAGTCCCCTAAGTCAAATGCACGTGATGCAAATAATCGTTCATACTAGGGATCCGGCAAGAGGCTATGTTATACTAAGTTTAAATCCTGGGGTTTTGTTCTAGACCAGGCTTACCCGAGCGGACACCTCGAGCCGAGAGGGGGCAGTGTACCTCGTTCTAAAATTTGGATATGACTATAATAGAAAAGAAGTCACACGAAGTGCACACTTCCCAGATGATTTAGAAGACTCAGAGAGAAGAGGGGTTTCGGCACAGTTTATATCCGATTCAAATAAATATCAAAGCGGTAAATATAGCAATTAGCACGTCAGGTTTAAACACATAAAATCAGACAATAAAAGCCAAAACATAACAGTTATATAAGCTCGAATTCTTGAACCCTGAACCAGAGATTCTGGGTTTGAATCCCCAGCAGAGTCGCCAGAGCTTTCACACCTCCTTATTCACTACCCCCGGATTAATGAAGGGTAATAAGGGAGTTTTTCCAATTAAAGTGACATTATTCGGTCTTGGGACTTATTATTATTTCAGATTCGCCACCCAGATTTTTGACGATGCTCCAGGACACCGTTTTGTTTTAAAATCACAAACCGAGGAAATTTTGACTCTGTTTTAATTTGTTTGCGACCAGAAATCCAAGTAATGAATTCTGTTAACCCTGAAGAAGGTGTTAGGCACTCCTGAATTCCGTGGTTCTAGCACGGTCGCTTAACTATTGATATTTGGCCTAATTATCTAATTATTTACATATTTTTAGCCTATTGTGCATTTAGCCTTTTTAATTTTTTAGCCGCTTTTAATATTTATAGATTTATCTTGAAACAAGTCACGATGGCGTGCACTTGTTTGTTTTTGGACACATTGTAACCGCGCCACATGAAATGTACCCGTGATTACAACATGTGATTTATTATAATTTGAAGTTGAAGACGAGGACATGAGTTGTCGCACCCGAGTGTAGATTACGTAGTCAAGACTATGGTCGTGACGGTTTTATAGTGCCTATTTGAGGCGATGCTCGATTATTCTTTGTGTTTTATATTTGAAGGAGCATTTTATTTTTAAGATCAATTAGGACGTTTATGGATTTATCTTAGACAAGTCACAATGGCATGCACTTGTTGTTTTTGAACACGTGGCAAACACGTCATATGAAATGCACCCGTGGTTGCTAAGTACATTTTGTTAATGTTTGGATTTGAGGGTCGAGGGCATGAGTTTCCACTTCCGAGTGTAGGTTATGGTTGTTTGAAGTAACTTTCGATTACTTACTAAATTTCAAACTAAAGGAATACTTCTTTTTTTTTAACTAGAGGATATGTAGAGGATTATCTAAAATCAAGTTCACTAGCCTAAAGGACAAGATACTTGGGCTATGGCCACATTTTAGCATTTATCGTTCAACCCTTTGGCCAATCCTAATTGTGGCTAATTTTGCAGGAAAGAGTAAAACTATGTAATTTAATTAAAGCATATTAACCAATAAAGATTTAAAAATTACTAGTTTGCAATTCACATATTTGAAAGGTCGAATAAACACGTAGATTATTGATTAAATAGTTTTATCAACTTCAAATATCCTAGACTCATGCTATCTGATTCACAATCCATACAAATTGAATCCTACACATTGTTATGAATTGACGAATACGAAATGGATCTGATGAAAAAACGCTTTAAATGACAAAATCATACTTGTATATACTTCGAAATTCTTTTGATCTAAAATAGTTATTTTTCAGGATTTCAATGGGTATTTACGGGGGGGATACTTTGGACAGAATGATTTGAACACAAACTGTAGGAAAAGGTTTACAGAAAATGCTATTGAATTTGTCAATCAAATCTGAATATTCAAACGGTTAACATATGAAACCTCGTATTTAAATTTGAAAACAAACAGTATTGATGCTAAGGGCTTTTCGTATTTTTCAAGCCCAATGGACTACATTCATGCCTTTTCAAACTCTAATAGGCCATTATCAATGGCTTGGCCTATTTTAAACTGTCCAGAATAGTCATATTCGAGTCCAGTTTTACTCAAAACAGAATTGGAGCTAATTATACCCACTTTTCTGAAATTATATGGATACATACATACGGAAACGAAAGACTGCAAATACAATGAATATAGTGTTCAGTCTTATATTACAATGATTCTGGAAAAAAAATAAGTTTGAATAAATTACAACTCTTCTGAAACAGAATTACATATTCTATTAAAATACATTTTTTACTAAAAAAAAAAAGAAAAAAGCTGAAAATACAATTTCTAACTGGTTATTCCAGCTTGAATCCTTTATGGCTATACACTTGAGCCTCTGTTTGCATTTTTTTTTCTAAACAACCAAACATAACTAGTAGGTTATGCATTCTGTAGAACAAATCTGACCATTAAAGGGGTCGGATTTGACTCTAATGATGTTGCACTACATAATACTAAAGAAAACATTTTTTGTGCATTCTTCCTAGGATGAACCTGACCATGGAGAAAGCCAGATTCAACTCCGGTGATGCCAACCTATTAAACTCTTAACATTCACCTTTATGCTACACTACAAACTTCAGCAAGTACCCATACCAGGATTTGACTATTCTAGGCACTTTTAGGGAGTGAATATGACCATTTAGGGTTCAGATTCCCTGTCCTAATGCCTTTGTTGATTACCCATTTCGTACCCTTAAACGGTGATAAGCTACTGTTTAAGCACCTAATATGGGGGTGAATTTGACCATTATAGAGGGTCAAATTCATCTACCCTAGTGTTGTTTCATAGGAATATCTAGATATCTAGAGCCTGAACCAGACCAATATTTAAGCATCTTTATAGGATGAACTTAACCATTTAGAGGTTAAGTTCATTACTCTTTGTCACGACCCCAGTTGGCCCTCCGTGAATATGTCGTGATGACACCTAGTCCCTACAACTAGGTAAGCCTAACAATGCGGAAGATAAACCATAGTTTGCGGAAGAAAGTAACTAAAACTAAACTAGTAAAATAAACAGCGTTTAAGGTGCCGCTCAACACATACGATAACAGCTCTCGAAGCTAACACAATTCCCAAAACCCGGAATCTCACAAATCACAAGCGAAGGGATACATAAGAGGCTCTAACTCAATAATGTCTAAACAAAGGAAAAATACTGAAAGGCTATACTTATTACAGAAGATAGAAAGTGACTCTTCGGTCTGCGGACGTAGCAGATATACCTCGAAGTCTCTATAGAAACGCCTCCTTCTAAGGCTGACAGAACTGAATGGGAGTACCTGTATCTTCACAACAAAAATGTGCATAAGAGTAGCATGAGCACACCACGGCGGTTCCCAGTAAGTATCAAGACTAACCTCGGTGGAGTAGTGACGAGGGACAGTCAAGACACTTACCGGTAAAATAAATAGAATAATCATAGGTACAACAGAAATGATATATAAATATGTAGAGACTGCACGAAGAGAAAATTAATGCTACAATTCACCATAAGGGAGAAAGAACAGCAAGCGACAACGAGAAAATGATAGATGATGATACGTAATGACGGTAAAATCACAATCCAAATCCTAAGGTCACAACACAGTTAGGGGAAAAACAAAACAGTAACTCATAACCTACGATGATGTTCACATAAGGTCTTATTCAACTCTTTCCACAATCTTACCAAATCTCGGACAACCACAACTCACAAAACCCCAGCATCTGAAATCTACCACTTGGCATCCTGTGCCCCATCAGTCTCATCGTCATGCTAACAACTAACTGGCTAACTAGGGCCAATCTCACATATACGATGGATAAACGAGGGCGTACCTCCACCCTTAGCAAAATCAGGAGGAATTCACCTCTAATAGGAGTGTTCAACTACGTGTATGCTTGTGCAAGTGTTTTAACAAGAATTCGACCAACTAGTAACATAAAAAGGAGAACGAACCGTACATATGATGTTTCCTCACAACTCCCAAGCGATAAGGCTCATACAGGTAAGCAACCCACAATCACAACATTAAACAACATAGGAATACCTCCACAGGCAGTCACAATTCTTTACAACCAACCCTTGACATAGCCCACCTTATTTCGCCACGTGTGCAAATAACAATATAATAAGTGCCGCCTTATTTTTCCACACGTGCATCATAATGTTCCCACCTTATTCCGCCACATGCGCAACCCACATATAAGCATATAAACATATCCCGCCTTATTACGTCGCATGTGCAATACATCAATATCAACAATAGCATGGCAAAGACCTCGTGCAACTCCTCAACAACAACCACACGGCACAGACCTAATGCATCACAATATCAACAACCGCACGGCAGAATCCTCGTGCATCAAAATATCAACAACCGCACGGCAGAAACCTCGTGCATCACAATATCATCAACCGCACGGCAGAAACCTCATGCATCACAATATCAACAACCGCACGGCAGAAACTTCATGCACCACCATCACAAGTACAACACAACAAATGACAATGTTTACAAGAACAACGCAAGGAAATCAACCCAGGTGCCTCCATTCACCAGGAGACGGTACAACTAGCTCACAAGGAATAACCATAACAGAGAATACTAAGCGTAATAAGAACAACGCAACAAGGGAGAATAATATGAAACAACGATTCCATAAACGTAGTTCAACAAAAAGGAAGTTAACATGAATCAAATAATTTCAAATAAGGAATTATCAACTAAACATAGGATATCTAACTTCTTTTACAGTTGGGAAAGTTACAAAGAATATACAATGATTTCAATTAAGGACGAGCAGAGGAAAGATAATCGTAACCTCCATTAAGACCAATTAATTACATGAGAGATACTAATGATTTCCAAATAGAGACAAGCAATTACGAAAGATAACGCGACTATGCAAGGGTAGGATTTTCAGTTAAACAAAGCAAGAGTCAATTAGGACACAAGAATAAACCAAAAAGGGAAAATAATTTCCAAGTAAACACATGTAGAGGTGAAACTAATAACAGGGAACTCAATCATATCAAAAACAACTTCATACTCAGTAATTACAAGGAGCTGAGAAGCTAATAAGGGCAAATTTTCCACAAATAAATCCGAGCACGCACTCGTCACCTCCCGTACAAGGAATACAATCAACAGAGAAGACTCAAATCCTAAGGGGAAGTCCCCCCCACAAGGTTAGGCAAGATACTTACCTCGAACCGGCTCAAAATCAACTAGAAACCATGTTCTCGCCACACATACTCGAATCCAAATGGCCCAGATCTATTCAATCCAATTACATATCATGAATAACATCTCAAGCAACTGATTCTATGATTTAATTCAAAGCTAAGACGCGAAATTAGGTAAAATGACCAAAATGCCCCTCAGGCCAACATCTCGGAATCGGGTGAAATTAACGTTTTCAGAAACCACATACTCTCACGAGTCTAACCATATAAAAATCTCTCAAAACGGATGTCAAAAACCCAGTCAAAACTCAAAAATTCGGTCTATAAAGTTTTACCCATTTTTCATTCAAAAATCCGAAATTAAGGAGGAATTAGTGATTAGATTAGTGGGTTTTAAGCATAAGGGAGTAGAGAATCATTACCCAGGAGTTTTCCTCGAAAAACCTTTGAAATTTCTCCCAAATCCGAGCTCCCGAGCTTGTGTTTTGATAAAAATGGCTAACCCTCGTTTTTGAGTAGTTTATAACTGCCCAGGTATTTAATGCATCGCGAACGCGGAAGTAGGCTTGCGTTCGCGAAGAAGAAAAAGTGAAGGCTGGAAAATTTCCCTTCGCGAATGCGAGGGGCATCACATGAATATGAAGGTCTGGGCTGATGAAGCTACGCGAACGCGACATCTGGAACGCGAACACGATGAAGAAAAATGGCGAGGTCCAGAAATTACCCTACGCGAACGCGTGAGAGCTTACGCGAACGCGATGGGGAAGTAAGATGGGCTTCGTGAACGCGAGATAGATCATGAGAACACGAAGAGGAAAATTCCAGGTGGTCTTCAGCAAGGCATCGCGATCGCGAAGAGGGATATCAGAAGCAGCAACTTCAGCAGTTCAAAATGGAAGAAAATGATTTGTAGCCCATCCGAAACACACCCGAGGCTCCCGGGACCCCGTCTAATTACACACGCAAGTCATATAACATAATACGTACTCGCTCAAAGTTTCAAATCACATAAAACAACATCAAAACGATGAATCAAACCAAAAATCAAGCTTATGAACTTCCAATTCTTCAAATATCGAATCTCATGCCGAAACCTACAATTCAACTCGGAATGACTCCAAATTTTGCAGACAAGTCCAAAATGACATAACAGAGCTGCTCCAACTCTCGGAATCACATTCCGACCCCGATATCAAGAAAGTCAATTGTGGGTCAAACTTCTTCATTCCCCAAACTTCAATTTTTTTCCAATTTTCGCCAAAATGCCTCAATTCACTCTACGGACCTCCAAGTCTGAATCCGGACGTGCGCCTAAGTCCAAGATGACCATACAAAGCTGTTGAGATTGTCCACGACCCATTCCGAGGTTGTTTACCCAAAAGTCCAATTTCGGTCAACTTTTCACCGTTCAAACTTCCAAAACAAGGTTCCTTCTTCCAATTTGACTCTAAACCATCCGAAAGCCGAATTCCACCATGAACGTAAGTCGATACTCATATTCCAAAGTTGTTCCAGCCCTTATGCCACTGAACGGAGCTTGATTTCTCAAAATGACCGGTCAGGTTGTTATACTCTTTGATGTTGTTTTCCAACAACCCCTCGATTATGCAATCATACAAAGACAGCTTTTAAGATGAAGCAGACTTATATAAACTTCAGAGATTAGAAACTAACCAACATAATGTAATACTCTATACACATGCATCACATCTTTGTCACATAAGTTTATACATGAATAGGTTTAAACAGATAAGAATACAGATTCATGGAGGAAAGACAGTAGATTTCAGATCTTTATATTTCATAAAAGAAAAATTCAATTTTTACTTAACTTTAAGAGCAAGATAACAAAGGAAACCTGACCAAATAAAGGTCAGGCAGAGACAGAAATCAGCAAAAAGAAGAAAAACCCGGCAATAAATGAGCAGCAGGTCAGTAGCAAACCAGAACCAAAACAGGACCAGTAGTCATAAAACAACTCAGAAATCGAGTGTGGATACTTAAATTTCTTCAAAAAATCAGAATACCCAAGAAGAATTAAAAGCTGAGAATCAAACGATATGGTGATGAATTTTTTTCCAAGGAAAATCAGGTTTCTCTTGATTTTTTCTTTTTACTAATATCTTGGAAAATATGTTTTGGAGCATCAACTACTATGGTTCTCTGTGTGTTCAGGTTTTTAGCAGCCCAGAGGTTTAAAAAAAAAAGATAAAGATTCCTCCAGTGGTAAAAGGTGTGTGTATTTATAGGGGTATTTTTGATAGGATATGCTTGGCATATTCCTTATCTAATTGGGCTGAAAATAGTACAGGTACAGCTGTCAAACCTTATCCTTTTGGACAGTTGTACCCTTCTAGAACATTCCTATTGATTCCAGCCCTTATTCCCTTTTAAATTTACTATTTTACCCTTACAGAAACTCTAATTTTCTGATATTTTCCTAATTCTAGAAGCTTCTTGGGTTGTTACACCCAAGATTCCTCAATTGAAAGTCCTATGTTACCCTTTAGTGTCCTTAAAATTACTCTTTGAATAATTAAAGATGTGTTATTTATTAAGTTGACTAGTTTTATCCTAATTGAGTGATTGAACTAAATGAAGAGGTTGGAAGCTTAAGCCTCTTTAAAAGTGAGGTTGAAAAGATCTAAATAAGATAATTAGTTAAATCTCCATTGAATTTATTTCAGGACTTAGATTAGTTAGTTCAAATAGTTCAATTAGCTAAACCATTAGACTTAGTTGTCCTAATTGGGGTTTTAGCAACAACCCAAGCCTAGGCTAATTAGTTATGTATAACTAACCAAAACAGAACCCTAAAAGTAAAACTTAGAGTTAGTAATTAGATTTTGAGCACATATTTTCGAAACCAGTGTGATTCTAATAACCCTAGTGTTCACGATTAATTAGGCCTGATCAATTATTAGACATTACATGACTATGGAAAAAATAATCAAGGATTAATTTCAAGCAATCTAAAGCATGTATTACTAGAGTAAGTATTCAAGAAACAGTGTGAAGCCTAAACTAAGCTTTAGAATCAATTAAGTGATAGCATCATGAATTAATCTTATATACTGATTTCTAAGATAACAAACAACAAAAGATGAAGAAAACAAGTTATGGAGGAACATTTGAAAACCTAGACTAATTAGTTTAGGGATTAATCAGTAATATTAGAGTCAACCTAAATTACTACTTTAATTGGACCTAAACAGGCAGGTTTAGATAAGTGTCGATTAATTAACACAAACTAAAAAAAAAATCGAAAATCAGTCAAGAAGGGACACTGGAAAACTTAGATTATGAACATTAATCATGACATGCAAGAATTGATAACTAAACCCTGAATGAGATTTAAAACCGTATGAAATTCAAAGCAACATTTAACCTCAAAGAAAAGAAAAATACAAACAGAAAACTGAAAATTTAAAAATCTAAGAACCTAGTAATTTTAGGTTTGTATTCAAACGAGAAAAAGAAAAGAAAAAATGAAAAAGGGAAGTGAAGTTTCAGGGGATATCGGTTAATGGGAGAAGCTTGGCCGGATTCCGGTAGGGTTTGAAAATGAGCCAAACTAACATGAATCGATTTCTCTTGTCAAGAGCAATCGACTCATGTGGGTTTGAGTCAAAAGTGTGTTTGAAATCGCCCAGAACATAGGTTTTAGGGTTTTTCCATTTTTCAGATTTGAAATCGGTTGATTTTGGGTGATTTTTTGGGAAAACTGATGGTGGGATGGGGTTAATGGGGAGGAGAAGGTTGTAGGGTGAAAGTTTGGGGCCGATTGGTGGAGATCCGCCGTCGTTAGGCTATTTCCGGGCGGCGGAATCCTAGTGCGGCTAGGGTTTGGTTAAACAGAAAAGAGAGACGGAGGGGATGGGGGTGTTAGGATTATAGTTTAGTGAGGGTAGGGGGTGAGATTTGGACACTTAAATACTAGAGGGGGTGAGTTCCTAGCCGTCTGATATATTTCGATCAATGGCCGGGATTGAATCAATTAATTAAAACGGGGTCATTTTGGGATCAGGGGCTGGGGCAGGCCAGGTTTGGGCTTAGGGCTTAGGGCTGGGGTGTTTAAGTGTATAGAGGAGGGTTTGGGCCTGGGTAATTTTAGCCCAGGTCCGATTTTAGTCACCCTCTTTTTTCTTTTTTCTTTTTTCTTTTTTCTTTTTTCTTTTTTTTTAAAATACTTAGGTTAATTAATCACCTAAATAAATTCTAATAATGTACTAATTAGTCTTAAACTAATTTCATCTAATTATATGTGAGTTAATTAGTTTAATACCCATAATTATTTAAAGAACAAATTTCATAATTTTCTTAGAAAAATGATTAAATTATGCAACTAATTATCAAAATCGCAATTATGTCAAATAGTGAAAGTTCTAAAAGTTTTTGTTGTTATTTATCACTTTATAAATTTATAAAATATGAAATATACCCATGCAATGCAAATACTTCACAAATAGCACTGAAATCCACCAAAAATATAAGAAATTTATCTATTTATCAAATTTTTTAGGAGCATTTAGTAGGTGAAAAATCACATGCTCACAAGTATGATGACCCCCACCTTCTGGTTCTTCAGGACAGGGTCCAGCGAGGCAATGCCAGAGAGGTGTCTATAGATGATGATGGCGTGATAAGGATGCAGGGGCGGATCTGTGTGCCCAATGTAGATGGGCTTCGAGAGTTGATTCTGGAGGAGGCCCATAGCTCGCGGTACTCCATCCATCCGGGTGCCGCGAAGATGTACCAGGACCTGAGACAGCACTATTGGTGGAGAAGGATGAAAAAGGACATAGTGGAATTTGTGGCCACGTGTCTTCAGCAGATTGAGCTTCCAAAGTGGAAGTGGGAGCAGATCACTATGGGCTTTGTAGTTGGACTTCCACAGACTTTGAGGAAGTTCGACGCTATTTGGGTGATCGTGGATCGGCTGACCAAGTCAGCTCATTTCATTCTGGTGCTGACCACTTATTCTTCAGAGAGGTTGGCTGAGATTTATATCAGAGAGATCGTCCGCCTTCACGGTATTCCAGTATATATCATCTCAGACAAAGGTACGCAGTTCACATCACGGTTCTGGAGAGCCGTAGAGCAGGAGTTGGGCACCAGGGTGGAGCTGAGCACAGCCTTTCACTCTCAGACGGACGGACAGTCCGAGCGCACGATTCAGATTCTTGAGGATATGCTCTGTGCCAGTGTGATGGAGTTTGGAGGGTCATGGGACCAATAATTTCCACTTGCAGAGTTTTCTTATAATAACAACTACCAGTCCAACATTCAGATGGCACCGTATGAGGCTTTGTATGGTAGACGGTGCCGGTCTCCGGTGGGATTGTTCGAGTCAGGCGAGGCCCAATTGTTGGTTACAGAGTTGTTCCACGATGCCCTAGACAAGGTAAAGGTGATTCAGGAGAGATTTCGCACAGCTCAGTCCAGGCAAAAGAGTTATGCGAACCAAAAGGTTCGTGATTTGGAATTTATGGCTGGTGATCGGGTTTTGCTTCGAGTATCGCCTATGAAGGGCGTCATGAGGTTCGGGTAGAAGGGTAAATTGAGTCCGAGATTCATTGTCCCTTTTAAGATATTACGGCATGTTGGGGAGGTTGCTTATGAGCTTGCCTTGCCTCCTAGCCTAGCATGAGTTCATCCGGTATTCCACGTCTCTATGCTCCGGAAGTATCACGGTGATCCGGCTCATGTATTGGACTTCAGTTCAGTCCAGTAGTACAAGGATCTATCTTATGTTGAGGAGCTAGTAGCCATTTTGGATAGACAGGTCAGAAAGCTCAGGTCAAAGAATATTACATCAGTAAAGGTTCGGTGGAGAGGTCACCCGATCGAGGAGGCGACTTGGGAGACCAAGCAAGATAAGCGCAGCCAGTACCCTCATCTTTTCACAGCTTTAGGTATGTATGTATACTCGTTCGAAGAAGAACGATTGTTTTAAGAGAGGGAGAATATAACGACCCGGTCGGTTATTTTGAGAGTTAGAGCCCAATCACCTAATAATTGTTTTCCTCACGTTTATTTCTGCTTTTGGGACTTTCAGAAGTGATTAGCTATGAAATTCGGTGAGTTTTGGGACACTTAGTCCCTAATTTTGAGTTTAAGCCTTAGAAATCAGACTGTGGTTAGAACTATGTGAAGACGGGTCCGGAATAGAATTTCGTCAACTCCGTTAGCTCCGTTGAGTGATTTCAGGGTTAGGCCCACGTCCGGCATGTGGTTTCGAGGTTTGTAGTAGAGTTAGGCTTGATTTGGCGAAAGTTAGAATTTCGGCAATTTCGGCCTATAGGTGAAATTTTGATATCATGTTCGGAATGGGGTTCCGAAAGTGGTTGTAAGTTCGTAGTGTCATTTGTGACTAGTGTGTCAAATATCAGGTCATTCGGACTAGTTTTGATGTGTTTCGGCCTTGTCGTGGATTTTGGAAAATTTCTAAGTTTTTAGGCTTGAATCCATGTATAATTTGTGATTTTTGGTGTTATGTGATGTGTTTTGAAGACTCGACTAAGTTCGAATGAGGTATTAGGACCGGTTGGTAGGTTTGGTTGAGGTCCCGGGGGCCTCGGGGATGTTTCGGATGCTCAACGGGTCATTTTTGGACTTGTGGTGATTGTTGATTTGCTGGTGTGAGTGCAGCCAATTTTTCTTCATCGCGATCGCGAGAGGGAGTACGTGATCACGTAGAGTAAAAGGAGTCTAGTCAGATTTTATGCAATGCGATCGCAGAGAATAGGATGCGATCGCGTAGTGTAGGCAGCTTGGTCATCGCGTTCGCGTGGGCTAGGTCGTGTTCACGTAGAAGGAGTGAGGCAGCAGTGGAAGTTGAGCTTTTGCTCTTCGAGGTCGCGTGAACCCAGTCGCATTCGCGTAAGGTCTGAGGAGTGGTGCATTGCGTTCACGTGAGTGTTTACGCATTCGCGTATAGTAAAATCTTGAGGCGCGAAATTTTTTCTTCGCGATTGGGATGGTTCTGCCGCGATCACGATTAAGAAAAATCTGGGCAGAATAAACATGTTCAAATCGAGGGTTAAGGTCATTTTTCACAATTTGGACTTGAGAGCTCGGGATTAGGCAATTCATAGAGGGATTTTCACCAGGGGAAATTGGGTAAGTAATTCCTACTCGGTTTTGACTAATTTCCACGAATCTATGCTTAAATTCATCCTTTAATTTCGAATTTGGGGTGAAAATGGAAAAAAAAATTGATAAAGTTCTTAGACCCAATTTTTGAGTTTTGATCGAGATTTTGGTATCCGATTCAAGTAATTTTGTATGGTTAGACTCGTGAGTGAATGAGTGTTCGAAATTTATAACTTTTACCCGATTCCGAGATGTGGGCCTAGGGGACTTTTTCGGCGATTTTCCTAATTTCGCGTTTTCGCTTCAAATTTGTTTATTAAACTAGTTTCTTGTAGTGATATTCACATTATGAAACTTATTTGAATAGATTCGGGCCATTCGGAGTTTGGTACTCGTGGCAAGAACGTGATTCCGGGTTGAATTGAGCAGTCGAGTAAGTGGCTTGCCTAACCTTGTGTTGGGACTTTCCCCTTAGGATGTTGATGCTAAATGTTGTGTGGGCGCCGTGTACATGAGGTGAAGAGTACGTACACGGACTGTTATTTCAAAAATCTCATTTTTCCCTTACTAAAACATATATTGTTTTTCTCTTCTATGAACTTTCTCTCATATGATAAAATGTTTAGTTTAGATTAAGAAAGCATGCTTATGTGCTTAATTGCCTACTTGATTTTCTGTGCACCATGCTTAGCTAAGCCCTTATTTGCCTTATCTGTGATTAGTATAAACTGTGTAAACTCGATGTTATGCTTGTCATTCATCCTGCATAGCATATTTAAATTGGGACTACGGACGTATTCCGGGAGATCCTTCTGTACTGCATATTTAAATTAGGACTACGGACGTATTCCGGGAGATCCCCCTGTATTGCATATTTAAATTGGGACTATGGACGTATTCCGGGAGATCCCCTTGTACTGCATATTTACTTTGGGACTACGGACGTATTTTGGGAGATCCCACTGTACTGCATATTAACTTTGGGACTACGGACATATTCCGGGAGATCCCTTTGTACTGCATATTTATTTTGGGACTACGGACGTATTCCGGGAGATCCCCGTGTACTGCATAATCATTTGAAACTATGGGACGGTATCCCGGTAGATTCCACCGTGTGATATATATTGTGTCGAGTCGAGGACTCTCTTTACTATAGAACTTATATTATTTTTTTTGTTAAATTGTTTACTATATACATTACCTATCTTTGTACAGTTTTAAATTGATTTATATAGAAAATCCAGTAGAGCCTTCACCTCGTCACTACTTGACTGGGGTTAGGCTTGGCACTTAGTGGGTACCAAATGTGGTGTACTCATTCCCTTTCCTGCACATATTTTTTGTGTGCAGATCTAGGTACGAGCTATCAGCCTTGTGGTTAGTCGTTGTTGGTAATTCCAGGAGACCGCAAGGTATTTATGCCACGTCCGCAGAATTCTCTGAGTCCCCTTCCATTTTAGCTTGTAGAGATTTTCTTATGTACTTTGTAGTTTTTGTTAGAGCTACAGTAAAGTTAGAAGCTTGTGACTGTCTGTGACATTCCGGGTCATGGGGAGTTATATTTTGTATGAACCGAGCGGCCGGTATGTTATTTATATCATTTCCCTTATCCCATGTTATTTCTTGTGCTTTATTTCAGTTTCCCCCTTATAGTAGGCTTACCTAGTCGTATAGATTAGGTGCCGTTACAACACCTTCGGAGGGTGAATTGGGTCGTGACACTTGCGTTCGACCTCGTTCAAATTGCCTTTCGTTCGACCTCGCTCGAATTGCCTTATGTTTGACCTCGCTTGAATTGCCTTGCGTTCGACCTCACTCAAATTGCCTTGCATTCGACCTCGCTCGAATTTCCTTCCTTGCGTTCGACCTCGCTCGAATTTCCTTCCTTGCATTCAACCTCGCTCGAATTTCCTTATGTTCGACCTCGCTCAAATTGCCTTACGTTCGACCTAGCTCGAATTGCCTTGCGTTCAACCTAGCTCGAATTGCCTTGCGTTCGACCTAGCTCGAATTGCCTTACGTTTGACCTCGCTCGAATTGCTTTACATTCGACCGCGCTCGAATTGCCTTACATTCGAATTCGCTCGAATCAACCAAATCTCAACATCATTGGAGCCAACTGAAGTCGTTCTATGCACGACACCGCCAAAAGCAACATCACACAACAAACAAAAAAAAGAGAACGGGAATCCGAAAACACATAGCAAAAAAGGTTAATGTTCCATTTCAATTGTTGGATTACATTACTTTTTATAAAGTTCCCAAAGACGCCCTCACAAAAATAGCAAAACAAGCAAAACTTAAGTACAAAGGCATCACGCTGCATCATCCCCATCAACATACTCTTTATCATACCAAGGATCAGAGGCAAGCCCATCCACAGTGTCATCATCATCGTCCCCGCCAGGAGTACTAAGCTTGTAACCACAAGCTTCACGAGTTGCCCGTGCCTTGACACGAACGCTTGCAAGCTCTTCCTTGGAAACCTTCCCAGCATCTCTCAAAGACTTGTACACATCAAGTTGGGCCTCGGCATGAACCCACATCTCGTATAACTCCCATGACACACTTGGATCGGCAAAAGCTTGATAAGTAGACGGTTGGGCCAACTGTTCCTTCTCGGCCTTCAAAGCAACGATCTTCTCATTCAGCCCAGAGAACACCCCCTCCAAATTCCCAACCTGATCCTCCAACCTCGCTACCGTGAGTGCTGACGTCTCCGCCTCACTGGCCCGTTAAGATCTACAAACGCGCAGGGTACCCGCCAAAGCTGATGTCTCCGCCACTACAACTATCCTGGTCCTATCAGCTAGATCCACCTCTACAACCCTAATGCTCAATTTCTCCCTCAAGTCGGCGGCCCTGCCCCTATTTTTCTCGAGCTCGACCCTCAAGGACGCCACTTGTGCTTGGAGATCTGCATTCTCAGCCATTACCCTTTTACTCAATTCAAGTTCGTCTTCTTTAGACCTAAGTGTCTCCTCTAACTCGCTGCATCGGCCAATGGCTTTCATGATTTCATCTTTCTCCTTCAGTTCTTCGTCCTTTCTCTGATCTCATCGTGCAACTCCCGAAATTGGCCATCCTCGCCGACGAGTAACCACCTTCAACGGCCCATGTGAGATCTTCGCCACTATGAATCCCCTTGATCTTAGACGACCTCTTCTCTATAGCCTCACTTATCGCAAGAGCTGCCTCCACAGCTGGCAAAGACCCCGGCCTCATCTCTAAAGTAATGACTCTCTCAGATTCTTCATCAGCAACGGCCATCCCTATCTCCCCTCTCCGCCTTTTCCTCGGTGAAGGTTCCTCTCCACGAGGTGACTCGTCAACTAGACGGAAGATCGGTTGAGAAGAGATCTCGTCTAGGATGGCAGCGGCTTGAAAGGAGGAGTCTCACTTGTGGAGCCTGAGCTTGACCTCGTACAGACTAAACTAGAGCAAACCTCATCGCGGACGAGGCCACCGACAGACAAAAGGCAAGCACGGGAGCCTTCGTCTTCTTGGAAACTCGCCCACCTAGCACCAAAGGCGAGTTAAGTCAAAGAATTATAAAGAGAGAAACTAAGTCGAAAAGTGGGAACACTTAACGTCCTGGGCCCAAAGCACTTGTGGAAGGACGCCCAATCATGGATCCCCATGGATAACGCCTCACATCTGAAACAAAGAAACCATGAATAGGTCGAAGAGTGAAAGGAAAAAAGAAAATAAAGAGAAAATAATAAACGGTACGATGGGATGCTTACGGTTGTAATTCCACTTCTCAGGGAACCCGGTCGGGTCCCCTACTAGGTGATCGGTTCTGACAAAGAAGTATTTGCGCCAGAACAACCGATTTGCTTTATCATCCATCCTGGACAGCAACCCTTTTGTTCCACGATGTTGTAAGTGTATCAGAGTGCCTCTGAAAAATCTAGGCGAGAGCAGGTGGCGGAGGTCGACCTCACAGCCGGCCAGTTTCGCGTACTTAGCCAGCATCAGGAAAACTTTGTATAAGTAAGGGGAGAGTTGTGCCGGGAAAACACCGTAAAAGCGGAAAAATTCCTCCGCTAGCCAGGAAAAATAGCCTATCAGGAAGGGATATACATAAAAGTCACAAAACCCTAGCCGATGAACCTGTACTATATCGCCCCTGCCGGAACAATTTCGACGTGAGGAGAGATACGATATTTAGATCGCATGTCGGTTATTTCATTTGGTCCTGTCTTAGAAAGCTCAGAAGCATGAGTGGGAGAAGAATCTTTGGGAAAGTCGTTCATAACTGTAGGATTCTTAGGAACCACTTCCTCTATGATAGGGAAGTTCTCTTCCTCCTCAACCATAGGCTCCTCACCAACGGGAGGAATGGACCGATAGAGGAGTGGCATCGAAAACTTCATCGTGAGTTTGAGGGAAAGTTGACATACCGACACAGTAAGGGGCGTACATCGAATTAGGAGAAAAAATAAATCAACTGGGAACAAATCGAAATGCGAGAAATAACGATGAAATTGCAAAGAAATGGAGAAGAAGATAAAGGGTGAGCATATGCTTACAAAGAGGGAAGTGGTGAAAGCTTCAAATGAGAATCCCTTCCCTTCTATTTATAAGGTTGGATGGCGTCAGAATCGAGGCAAAAAGCTGTCAATGGCACCAAAATCAAAGCGGCAGCAGTACAGACTTTGCATTGGGAATACGCGTAATGATGACGCGCGTGGCTACGATGCCATCCTACGTCACCTACACCAATCACAACCCTACACCCGACCTCGGTCGATCCCATCCAACCATCACGACCAGATTTCTCTCAAACGATCGTAGGCGGAGTCCGCTTATCGAGGACATTCAAGATCACGACCTCAATAAGCGGAGGGAATAACTGTATTGGTCAAAATTTTGATTAGATTTAATAGTTGTATTGGACGTGGTCGAAGTTTAAGCCGGCCACGGCTTATTGACGAGGAGTCATCCTTAGAAGAGTTAATGCCAAGGTCGAGTAGAGAACATGTGAAAATAACATAAGTTTAGGGAAAGGCGGAGGAATATTCCTTTGGTTATACTTTTTTAGGGTTTCTCAAGAATATCCCCTATAAATATGAAGAGATAAAGAACAAAAGGGGATCTGAAATTTTTGGATAAGAGCACACTTGTAAAGTTGACTACAAAGAATATACAAAACTTGTTTTTTCCACTGATTCCTTTGCTCTAAACATACTTTTTTGCTCACAAGATCCAAGGGTCTCGTGTTCTTGCCCATTTCCTATTATCTAACGTTGTTGTCAAGAAAGAAGATTCATCCAAATCACTTAACAATTGGGTGATAAGTTCCTCTTTATTACATTTATTGTCATTGTATGCATTTACTCTATACACCTTTTATTGCATTCATTGACAATCATTGGACACGTTTTTCTTACACTTAATATTGTTGGGCACGGTTTAATCTTGTTTACACATCGAATCTCCAGATCTAGTAGTCATTAAATTTAACTAGGAATCACCCTCTATTTTACTTATCAGAAATGCCAGTCTTTTTCTTTAATTCTGGTTTCTTTTTTGCAGGTCTCATTAAACCAATTGATACTCTCAAAGTGTGGTAGTATCATCTTGGATGCTCAATCCTCTGAAATGTTATCAATTGGATGAAGAAACACTCATCACCAAAAGCATCAATAAGGCTACAGTTTCCTCTATTGTTCTCAGTAATAACATAGGTTCCTACAAGCCCCTTGGACACTTCTCCACATTTCATTGCTGCATCAAACCACCTCCAATTATTCACCTACCTCACCCCAGTAGCACATGCCACATCCCCTCTGTTTATGCTTCCAACTACCATACCAACCTAATAACTTACATCAATCACAAACAGTTCCAACACTTCGGGTCCCATCAGTGCAACACCAATAAACTTCCCTCCACTGTTTTTCCCACCAACAATAGCAACCGAAGAATCATCTCCAGCACGAACAACAACCCGGTAGCAGGTGCATAGGACAAGATATCATCCCACCAGCAATACGTCATCCCAGAACCCACAAGAACCTGGGAAAAGGATTGCCTTTTTATGCTAACAAGTTTGTTCAATTGTGCAGGTACCCTCTTTAAGATTAATCATTTTATTCAACTTCAGTGTGTGGTATTAGCATCCTTGATGCTCATTCTGCTGAAGTTGAAACAAATTTAATCAATCTTTCAGGTTGATCATGTATACATAACCATTTGCTGGAAAATTAATTACACAAAAGTTAAAGCTCAGCAGAATACACCACAAGACCAACAGCAGCCTCAATATTACCCCTTCCAGTACACAGATCAACATCAACAAGCAGCCTCTATAATGACTTCTCAGCATAACCCACCTTCTTCATTAGCAGCCTCTCAGTTACAGCAACAGGAAACACCTAGGGATCCAGACCTAGACTTCTTGGTTTTTTTACCTCAGCAGCAAAGACTCAATCTAGACAGACCAATGCCAAGAACTCAGTTAACAGCATATGTCACGATTACCTGGCAATTGGAAGCAGGACAGTGCTCACTTTCTTCTATCATTGTCATCGGGCAGTTACATCAGATCAACTAGAGTTTTTGGGACCTTTTGTTAGCTATCTTCAATCCTGCTTTCTTTGACCTCAATGTCAAAGCAAGGTTGAAGATAGCACTTCCCTCTCTCACAAATTTTTTTCCTTACCATACAGGGAATGTTTAGACTAGTGAGTGTAGAATTTGTTGTAAATGGAAGATCTTCCAACTCATGTATTCAGTAGACTTAGGAATTCTAGCACCTTTTTGTATAGTTGACCTAGATACACTTCACTTTTCTTTTGTACACCCAAGTGCCTATCAAACCAGGATAGGAACCTGGTACATCATCATAGGTCTAACCCATCATAGAGTTAGGGATTCATTAGATCACCATAAAAGGGTGGCCAAATTCAACTCTCATACTTGGAGGTCAGGTTTATGTCCCCCTCCTATGCTGTACTTTATTGTTTCACATATGAAAATATACCCTAGGCACAATCCCGAGTGGATTGAAAAAAGAATCATTTTAAGAAAAAGGTTAACACTTTTTTTTGAAAAAACAGTACTATTGACAAATATAAGGCAAGACTTGTGGTCAAAGGTTATAGACAGTGAGAAGATCTTGACTATTTTTATACATACTCTCTAGTTACAAGAATTACGGCCATACAAACGTTAGTAGCATTAGTTGCGATATATGGTCTTGAAATTCATCAAATACACGTTAAAATGGCCTTTTTAAATGGAGATTTGGAGGAAGAAATTTACATGAAACAACCTGAAGGGTTTGTAGTTTCAGGTAAAGAAAATAAGGTATGTAGACTTGTTAAGTCACTTTACAGACTAAAACAAGCACCCAAACAATGGAATGCGAAATTTGACCAAACAATGTTGTCAAATGATTTTAAGATAAATGAATGTGATAAATGTGTGTACATTAAAAATGTTGCAAATCACATAGTCATTGTTTGCTTATATGTGGATGATATGCTGATAATGAGTAATGGCATTGACAACATAAATGCGACTAAGTGTATGCTAACTAGCAAGTTTGATATGAAAGACTTGGGAGTTATTGATTTAATTCTGGGTATTAAGATCCATAAGACTTCTCAATGTCTTGCTTTGTCGCAATCTCATTACATAAAAACAGTACTTGAAAAATTCAAGTACTTTGATTTTAAAGTTGCAAAGACTCCAATTGACGTGATTCTTGCACTTACAAAGAACAAAGGCCAAAGAATATCACAACCGGATTATGCTTGTGTGCTGGGATGTTTAATGTATATCATGAATTGTACTCGACCAGATATAGCTTGTGCTATAAGTAAATTGAATTGGTACACGAGTAATCCAGGTCAATCTCAATGGATGAGGATGAAACGAGTTTTGGGATATTTAAAACATCCCCAAGACTTTTCTTTGCACTACAGTAATTATCCTGCGGTGATTAAGGGATACTGCGATGCAAATTGGATCACTGATTCAACTGATTCTAAGTCTACAAGTGGATATGTATTCACTATTGGTGGAGGAGCGATGTCTTGGAAGTCGTCCAAACAAACGTGTATTGCCCACTCTATGATGGAGGCTGAATTTATAGCCTTAGATAAAGCTGGTGAAGAAGTTGAATGGCTCCGGAATTTCTGGGAAGATATTCCTTTTGGCCCAAACTGTTGTCACCAATATGCATACATTGCTATAGTCAAGCGGCAATTGGAAGGACTGGGAGCGTTATATATAACGATAAATCTCGCCGTATACGACGAAGGCATAAAACCGTTAGGCAGCTACTCTCTTGGGGATCATCACAATTGACTACCTAAAGTCAAGTGACAATGTGCCGGATCCACTTACAAAAGGCCTAATTAGAGAGGTAGTTGAAAGATCATCGAGGGAAATGGAAATATGGCCGAGGAAAAGTCATTGTGGCGGTAACTCTACCTAGAATATTAGAGATCCCAAGATCTAGGTTCAAGGAGATCAAACAAAGTCATTAATAACAGTTTAACATTTTTAACTAAAAATTTTTGATCCATTCTCGTGATGAGAATCAGTACCAAGGACAAAGCATTAAGACTTTTTAATGGTTTCTAAATTTGATACGGGAAATATCAAATAGTGTATCTATGGGATGACACATTTAGAAATCACCTAAGAAAGTATGAAGTGTTAGACGCTTCAAGGAGAACTTTGTGTCACGACCCCAAATCCACTAGTCGTGAGGCACATAACCCAACCCGCTAGGTAAGACAACTAATAACTATCCCATTTCAATAATATTAACAAGACAATAAAGTAAAGAAATTATCTAACTTTTATACACTTCCCAAGGACTGGTAGTACAAATCATGAGCTTCAAAGAATAGAGTTTACAAAACTGAAACGAAATAAATACTAGTCTGTTTGAAAAGTAAATAACAGATTTTTATAGATCTAAGGCTACTACGAACAAGAGGTAGCCACAATCGGGACGTAGGTACATCTTCAATCCAGCTCCCATCGAACACAGCAACTTCAATAGCCAATATCTTCACGCAATGTGCAGAAGTGTGGTATCAGTACAACCGGCCCCATGTATTGAGTAAATAACAAACCTAACCTTAGGTTGAAAGCAGTGACAAGCTAACACTAGGTCAGGTTCAGTACCAATATCTCACTAACAGTTCATAACAACATAATACAAGTATAAAAGAGGTATCTCAGAAGTAAAAATGCATAGCTCGTTCACAGTTCCAGAAAATGGTCATGCTTTCTAAGTATCTCAGTGAAAACTCAAATCTTTTACCGAAATACCAAAAATATGAGTAAGTTTGAAAATTGAAATTTTACCAAATATCCTTTCCACAATAAATGAAAATGTTTCATTTTCTTTCCAAATAACAAATATAAAATACATCTCTATGCCACATATCAATGTGTATAATAAGTCATGAATGACGTGATACTATATAGCATGATGAAAGATGCATATCTATGCCTGTATTTCATGTGTGCATGCAAATGCCATGTATCTCAAAGATGAATCATGTAATCACACTCTCAGAGTACTCAATCTCACTGTTCAATGCTCAGCACACTCAGACAATCAGCATTGTACAATAACCGATGCAGTGTGCAGCCCTATCCACATATATATATAGTTGATTGCGCTCACTGGGGGTGTTCAGGCTCCAGAGGGGCTCCTACAGCCCAAGCGCTGTAATCCGCACGAAAAACTCATGTGCTCCACGGACAACTCACGTTCTATAATATCAATATCTGGATCCGCAAGGACAACTCATGTGCTATGATATCTATAACTGGATCTGCACGGACAACTCACATGTTGCACGAACAACTCATGTGCTATGGTATCAATATCCTCAAAAATCTCTCCAGTCTGACTCAAAAGCTCATAATGTCATGAAACTAACCCCCCCAGCAATGATATGATGTATCGATGAATAACAACTGAGATTGAGATATGATATGAATGCGTGAATATGATTGAGTACAAAATATCAATGAAATCAGCAAAATGACAGCAAGAAACGGCCACTATGGGTCCCAACAGTATTGGCATAAAGCCTAAACATGATATCTAGCATGATTGACAGCTCATTTACTTTATCACATGGTGAAAACAAAGATATCAACAAAAATAGGGCCACTATACAGTGTCATGGGAACAACGGAGTCCTAATTCACATGGTGCCCGCCCACATGCCCATCACCTAGCATGTGCGTCACCTCAATATCAATCACATAACACGTATTACGGGGTTTCAAACCCTCAGCACTAAGTTTAGAAGAGTTACTTACCTCGAACGAGCCAATGCCTATGCGAAGCAAGCCAACCAATGCTCCAAAGATGCCATCACGTGCGTTCCGACCTCCGAACGGCTCAAAATTAACTAACAACAATTCAAATACATAAAACAATGATAAAGGAATCAATCCCGATCGTAAAAGATCAAATCTTGAATCCAAGCCCGAAATCGGCCCAAAATCCCAATCGGGGCCCGCACCTCGATACCCAAGAAACTCACATAATACGACAATCCATTCAATTACGAGTCCAACCATACTTATTTCACTCAATTCCGAATCCAATCGATGTTCAAAACCCAAAAGTTCATATTATGAAACTTTAAACCAAAATCCCCAATTTCTCTTTAAAATTCTACAACTAATTGCCAAAAATGAAGATAGATTCATGAAATGTAATCAAAACTGGGTAGAGAACACTTACCCCAATCCTTGTGATGAAATTTGCTTCAAAAATCGCCTCAATCCAAGTCACACACCTCAAAATATGAAAAAAGAACCAAAACCCTCGATTATATAACTCTGCCCAGCTATTCCGCATTTGCGGTTAAAATGTCGCATCTGCGACCTCCGCTTCTGCAGACGATGGGCTCGCAGAGAGCCGCTTCTGCGATGGCCCTGATCGCATATGCGGTCGCGCTTCTACACAACTACCTCCGCATATGTGGACCTCCACCCCTCAATGAAATCTTGCATCTGCGACACTTGGCTCGCATCTGCGGCCATCGCACCTGCGCAATATCAGTCGCAGGTGCGGAACACCAGAACCAGCAACTCCAGCAATGAAAACATGAAGGAAAATGATCCGAAAACAATCTGAAACACGCCCGAGCCCCTCGGCACCACGTCCAAATATACCAACAAGTCCCATAACATAACACGGATCTACTCGAGGCCTCAAAACACACATAACAACATCGAAACGATGAATCACACCTCAAATCGAAATCTATGAACTTTGAACTTTCATTTTCCAAAACTAGCATCTAACCATATTAAATTATCCCGGAATGAACCCAAATTTTGCACACAAGTCCCAAATGACATGACGAAGCTATTCCAATTATATCCTCAAAGTCAACTTCTGGTCAAACTTATGAACTATCCAAATCTTTAAATTTTCAATTTTCGCTAATTTTAGCCGAAACCTTATAGAAACATCCAGATGCAAATGTGGGCATATGCCCGAGCCCAAAATCACCATCCGGACCTAACGGAACCATCAGAACTCCGTTCCGGGGTCAAATACACAAAAGTCAAACTTGATCAATTCTTTGAACTTAAAGCCTCAACAATGAAATTCATTCTTCTAGACTGACTCTGAAATACCTGAAAACCAAAACCGACGATTCACATAAGTCACAATACATCATACGGAGCTACTCATGCCCGCAAACTACCGAGCGAAGTGCAATATGACCAGTCGAGTCGTTACATCTATGCACTTATGAAGCCATGCGGTGTTCATGGTTGAAACGAACACAACAATGAGAACCAAAGACGGTTAAGGGTTGATTGTGTGACTTATGGTTGTCTAGGTATAAACCAAAGTTCGATGGTTTCAAAGATATCAAATTTACCGATTGATCGAGTATATCCAACATAAGTTCACTACAAAAAGTTCAAAGGGACACCTACTTATCCAGATGCAATTAATCCTTGCTTGTAAATCACACAGCTTTTCATGCATATTTCCGTGATGTAGTCATTCCCCATTCATGTGGGGGATTATTGTCTTTGAGCCCCTCTTAGAGCTTAAAAGAGGGTGAATGGGAAATGGAGGGAAAATGAGAATTTGATTTTTCCTCCTTGACAAAGGGACATTATCCCATATTGGAGGAGGAAAAGACTTTTGATGGGTATATATACAATTTCCCTTCTTCTAGCTCTTAAAGAGTTAAGAAGAAAGCAACAATCGCGTCGTTGTAGCTCGTTCGGCTCGGCTTCAGCTTCGGATTTGGTCAAATGATCGATTGATTGATTATTATTTAGACCAAATTTATTTGTTAATATTAACGCAATACTAATTAATCCAAATTAGACCGTTACTGTAACGGTAATTCAATTTTCTTCCATTTTAATTTTCCTGTTATAATTTGAATTTGGTGGTTTGCATAAATGGTCGTTTACAAAACAGTCATTTTGAGTTACAACCTTACCTTAAGAGTTGTAACTCTTCAGTATAACCCAACATTTTTGGATATAAATACATGAACTCTCCCTCAGATTTTCCTTACGAAAAAATTCTGATTTCTCCTTCTTCATTCTGCATTATTTTAACAGAAAAGAAAGCAGTAAGTGTGATTTACTTTTGTTCTTTGAGTTCGTTGGTCACTGGGATTTGAAGTATCACTTCACCAGTAAGGTTATCCGTTCTATCCTAGGACAAAATAATCCTAAACCTCGAGTACTAAGAGAGGATTAAATTCCTTAAGGAAACACTGTGAATTCAGTGGGCTCTGATTCATTTTCTGTTCTTCTACATTTCTGATTTTTTTCATTGCTACTATTTTTAAATATATTTTCGAATATAGAATACTAAAAATTCCCATCATATCAATTTGATTTTTTTTTAATTTAAAAAAAAAAAAAAAGGAAATTAAGTTTCATTGTGCTTAGTCGGAGACCAGACAGTTTCTTGCCTACTTATTTGACTGCTAAATTTTCGACCTATAATTAGCCATCGAGATGTAACTACAAATCAAATAGTAGTAAATTTTAACCATTTAAGAGCAACCAATCTCAAAATAAGCTTATTCTATTTCCCACTAACACTTCAGGAATTACCTAGCTAAGTTATTGCAGTTGGTATATTGCCGGTCATTTCACTTTTACTTTCTCCTTCAACAATAATCTATCAATATTATATTAAAAATCTAAAAATTCTTAGCGAATTATCGTTCGCCTTTTTAACCCTTTAAAAATATATTTTATATTGAATATAATTGTAATTTAATTACTTTCTTAATATTTAGGATATTTAAATCACCTAAAATTTTGGTTATTAAATATTTTCTTATTAAACTAAGTAAGAGCTCCTATTTTTATCCTTTTGCCATTATAACATATTACTTAAATAAAAAGTGCGAGTATTACCATCCAATAAAATACTATTAATGAAATAATATTTACCTAGAATGAAAGGCTTGAATTTAAAAGACTTGATGGAGGACTTTTGAGATAATTTCTTCAATTATTGAGTTAGTTATACACAACTAATATTCATGACCATCTTCAAAAACTTACATTTTTATTTTATAACTCAATACTATTTTTTAATAAATTTATATTCATTGAGACAAGATTCACACACATGATACGTACCCTATATACTA
The DNA here is from genome assembly GCA_005239525.1 of Nicotiana knightiana. Taxonomy (NCBI): domain Eukaryota; kingdom Viridiplantae; phylum Streptophyta; class Magnoliopsida; order Solanales; family Solanaceae; genus Nicotiana; species Nicotiana knightiana. Next base: position 829 of record MDKJ01257219.1, on the reverse strand, counting down.
ATACTTATTCAACTATACATAACAGCTTGTTTGGATTCTTTAGAACAATTTGATCAATTTAGTCTATTCATTTTTTACTGTAAATGGTAAGTTGTGCAAGTAATAAGGTGAATTACAACTACTTTCAGATAATTACATAAGATACAATTTATTACAACTTTTTAACTTTTTAATTAAATCATATATGTACAACTTTTCATATCCCTTAAATATCTCCATTAAGGCCATTTAAATAGGAAACTCAAATCATTTTGAGTATTCAACCTATTTCAAACTTATCAATACTCTCTCTCCAAAATACGTCATTTTGCCAACCTACGTACACAAATCAGTATTATCATTCTCTTCCACAAGTTCATAAGTATAAAATTATTTTCTGTTTCCACTAAACCTTTTTCTTTTGTCAAAATTTGCCTAATCACTAGCTTATTTTTCAGTCTCCACTAATCTATTATTTCTAATCTCCCTTTATCATCCCAATACTTCTCCATACTTTGGTTCCAATAAATTTTAGGTTTTTTTATTTGGGTTGATAACTCCATCTGATACAAAATTGGATAGAAGGTTCATACCCAAAAGGCAAAATAGCGGAATATACACTATACTTTTTTTATTTTATTTTTGTACTTGACACAAAATATACATTATTTTGTATATATTATATCGTGTATAATATATTCATTAATGTGTTTCTTTTTTCTAGTTTTATGCATTGTGTCTTATATGTGTATACAATATATTATAAAGGTAGATTATAATAAAATTGTTCTATAAAGTGTTAATCGATGTCTTTATATTGTAAAATTATTTATAATATATATATATATAT